>VSMD01028997.1:0-24831 GCA_008750895.1 Mirza zaza
GTGAGTGCCATGGCGTCAGCCTAGCTCACAGCAACCTCAAACTCCTGGGCTCAAGCAATCCTGCTGCCTCAGCCTCCCAAGTAGCTGGGACTACAGGCATGTGCCACCATGCCCGGCTAATTTTTTTTTTTCTATATATATTTTAGTTGGCCAATTAATTTCTTTCTATTTATAGTAGAGATGGGGTCTCGCTCTTGCTCAGGCTGGTCTCGAACTCCTGAGCTCAAATGATCCGCCCACCTCGGCCTCCCAGAGAGCTAGGATTACAGGCTTGAGCCACCGCGCCCGGCCGACCAGCTGCATTTTTATGGATTATTTTTTAGCCACCTTCCTTGTGTACTTTTAAAATGTCAACATTATTGAGGTATAGTTTACATATAATAAAATTTACCCATTTTAGTCATTTAAGAGTTTTCAATATGATTATCTAATTTGCCTAACCCCAGATAAGGAAGCTCTCTTCTATGTATTTTTCTAAAAGTTTTGTAGTTTTACATTTCACATTTAGTGATCCATGTTGAGTTAAATTTTGTATAAAATGTAAGTCTTATTTTTGTATTAGATATCAGATTCTTTTTTTGCATAAGGTTGTCTAATTATTCCACCGTCATTTTATTGAAAAGACTATCCTTTCTATATTGAATTGTTTTTGCATCTTTGTCGAAAATCAGTTGATCATATTTATGTGGATCCACTTCTGGATTCTAATTTGTTCTTTTTATCTGTCTGTGTATTCCTGTATCTATCTATGTATTTCTGCACTAATACAACTCAGTCTTGATTACTGTAGATCTACAATGTCTTAAAATCAGTTTGTGTTATACAGCTTTATTTTTTTTCACATTTGTGTGACTATTCTGGTTCCCCTGTCTTTCCATGTTTTTGAATCAGCTTGTTCATATCTACAAAAAATACTGTTGAATGATTGAATTGTATTAAATATATATAAATGTGAGAGGAATTTACATTTTAACTATTAGGTTGGTGCAAAAGTAATTGCAGTTTTAGCACTGTTGAAATTTGCCCTTTAATATTGGAATACATTCTTAAATAAATGTGGTTATGTTATACATAATTTTAATCCACATTTCTCACCTTATTTTTTTTTTTGCTAATGACTTATTACTTGCTATTTTTTAAAATATTTATCTTAGACTATGGAAGTGATGTTAGACAGAAAGCAGATTTGAACGATTTTCTTATTCGAGTTCAAAATGGGTCGTAAAGCAGCAGAGACAACTCGCAACAGCAACAACACATTTGGCCCAGGTATTGCTAATGAACGTACGTACAGTGCAGTGGTGGTTCAAGAAGTTTGGTAAAGGCCAAGGTTCTCCCCCAACACCTAGGACCTACTGAGGCAGTTGCCCTAGGCTTCCCAAGTAGAGCCTATGGTATCTGAGGCTCCCCCTTGCTGAGCTCACAGTTACAGGACTTGACACAGGAGAGCATCTATTCCCTCAGTGGCCTGGCAGGGGTGATGCTAAGGTTCCTGCTGGATGGCTGGGTACTGAGTGGACCTGGCTCCATGCGTCAGAGCAATCACAATGCCATCAGTTGCAGAATCAAATGCAGCAGCAAAAGAGTGACCTAAAGGTGGAATTTATAATTAGAAGAAAAGCAGAGTGTAAAATTTTGGAAAATTCACAACCTGGCCATGTGATAGAGAAGGAAAGTGCATTTTTCAGGCAAGGAATCCACAGGTGCAGCTGAGCCCTTACTTGCTAGAGATATTAGCACAAAGGGGAGTCAAGTGCTAATAGAACAATGGGAAAAAGTCCCTGAAGGCATTTCAGAAATCTTTGAGGCTGCTCTCTCCTATGACAGGCCCAGAGCCCTAGAAGGCAGAATGATTATAGGAGACAGGCCCTATTGATTGTGCAATTGTCCATAATGTTGCACAGGGATATCTTTTTTCTGTTCTTTCACTTTCAACCTGTTTGTGTCTTTAGAGCTAAAGTGATTCTCTGGCACACAGTATATATTTATACCATTTAAAAAATCTAGTTTGCCAACCTCTGTCTTTTGATCAAAGAGCTGAATCAATGTTCACTTAATGTAATTACTGATAATGAAGGACTTTTAATTTTAATGAATTAAAGCTGCACTTGTCTGAAGAAGGTAGCCAAGCTACTGACTGGTTTGAAAATAATTATGTGCATGGTAGGATAAGAATAAAGTGTTGCTGTTCAGTCACCAGTGTTGTTTCCACCAAATTTGTGATCTGTATATGAGTGCACGGGAACAGATTTCTGTATATGCAAAACAACATAGAAGCATGGCACAGATGATGGGAAAGTTTAATAGGGATTATTCATGTTACTGTATAACAATTCATAGAATTTCAAAACAGTAGTACCACATAGAAAATGAAATTGAATGTGTTCTCTAATGAGAGTCATGTCCTGAACAAGAAAGCAGCTATTCATTGTGATATAACACTTCAAAATATAGTGAATAATTGTGAATGTCAGGCAGCTCTTATGGATTACCTTTGTGCAATTGTCCACAATTTATTCCTGTAATACATTTTTTCATATGTCAAATTTTCTTTTTAGCTTTTTTGGTTTCTTAATTGTTTTTTAACTTCAAAATATTAAGGGAGTACAGATGCTTTTGTTACATGGATAGCTTTTATAATGCTTTAGTCAGAGCCATAAGCATGCCTGTCATTGGTTTGAGATTTTTAAATTTTTTTTTTTCACTATTTAAACTGTCAGCACTATTTTTACAATTCACTATGCATTTTATGTTCAAATCATTTCCAGTATTGGATATACAAATTGTGTAGAGACTTTTAGAGAGTTCTAATTCATTTTATGCAATTTTTACAAATTTGACTCCGTGAAAGTTCATTATCACAACTTTGGCTTGGTGTGTAAGTATTGTGTGTGTAAGAAAAAATGTTGAAACTTCCTCAGTAAATGCAGAATTTTTTTCTTTTTTATGTCTGTATTTGTGAAAGATTCTCAAGATCTCAGATCTTTGGGCAGTTGCATATGTACTGGTGACCCATTGCAGTTTTTGATTGATATTTTTTCAATATGGTATTTCAGATTACTATAGTTATAAAGCTGAGTACACACAATTATCAAGCATAATGATATGAGTTTATACATTTCCCTTTTTTAGCTATTTAAGAATAAAGTTCATCTGCTCATACTGTGACTGTCACAAGTATACCTGAGTGTTTATGCTTACAAAAATATGTATAGTTATTACTACCTATTTTAGTAAGTGGCTGATGAAATGTTCTGTCCTGTTTTTGCTTCTCAAATAAATCTCCCTTTAAAAATGTAAATATCTTTTAAAGAATTTTTTTTTGAGACAGAGTCTCACTTTGTTCCCTGGGCTAGAGTGAGTGCCGTGGTGTCACCCTAGATCACAGCAACCTCAAACTCCTGGGCTTAAGCAATCCTACTGCCTCAGCCTCCCGAGTAGCTGGGACTACAGGCATGCGCCACCATGCCTGGCTAATTTTTTCTATATATATATTAGTTGGCCAATTAATTTCTATTTATAGTAGAGATGGGGTCTCGCTCTTGCTCAGGCTGGTTTCGAACTTCTGACCTCGAGCGATCCACCTGCCTTGGCCTCCCAGAGTGCTAGGATTACAGGCGTAAGCCACCTCGCCTGGCCCTCTATTTTTCTAGAATTATATTTTGGAGATTTTGATCTTTTGGGATTGTGATTTGGGGAATATTAGACTTTAGGGATTTCGATCTTTTGGGATTTCAACATTTGGGATTATGGTGTTTGGGACTATGTCTTTCAGAATTATGATTGACTTCCATTGGGAGCACATAATAAATATCTGGTAAGTATCCTATATGTAACTGACTGCAGTGGAGTGAAGCAGGAGGGGCATATTTTTTATTCACTGAACAAAACTTTCTTGTATATAGTGGCATCAAGCAGGAATACGTTTCAAATTATTTTGTTCAGAATCTTAATGCCAAAGGACATGAAGCATAATTTGAACAAATGCAATGGCATACTATGTTTTGAAACAAAAAGACTTAATATAAATGTCAATTCTCCCAAAATAAATATAAATAATTAAATGTAATTAGAATACTAAAGTTTTATAATTTGAGAAAACTATATTCATTTATATAGAAAGAAAATTAACTGGCGGGTATATACATACATAATGAGTGAGATGTGCACCATCTGGGGGATGGTCATGCTGGAAACTCAGACTTGTGGGGGTAGGGGAGAAAGGGCATTTATTGAAACCTTAATTTGTACCCCTACAATATGCTGAAAAAAAAGCCAAAAAAAAAAAAAGAAAAAAAGAAAATTAACTTAGATTAGCCAGTAAAACTGAAAAAACACCAAGGGAGATTTTATTATAAAACATCAAAATATGAATACAATAAGGGTAATGTAAAATTAATGTTATTAAAATTAGTGAAGGAATAGAAAAACAGATTAGTGAAACAATACTGGAAAAGATCTTGGCACAAATGAAAATCTAATACATGGCAGTTTCAGTTGAATGAGGAAGGGATCAAATGGGTAAAGGATTACATGGCAAAGTTTCAGTGGAATAGGAAAAGGATGGTTATCAGTAAAGGATTAAGAGCAGTCCTTTCCCATTGACCCATGTCAGGAAAGGTGATTTGCTTGGATTTGCTTTGCTACCACACTGTTTCCTTCAAGTATACCATTGTAAACCCCTCATTTGTAGCCTGCGCCAAAATGGAGAGTGCTGTGAATTTGCACATAGACATTGATAGCCCATGTGCCTAAGGTATTTTAAGTCTTGGGAAACCAAGAACTTGGTTTCCCTGTGCTTAAGTATCAACTGCATCTCTTACAACTAACTGTGCTCTATGTGACGTTTACCCTAGAAGATGCAGCTGGATTATTGAAAGATCTCCTGGATAAGAATGTTAATGTTTCCCAGTGCTGAGATGAACCACACTCATTTTGAGCTCTTCTCCCCTGCACAGTGCTGGGCCCCTGTAAGCTGTGTTTGCTTGGGCAGTTGCAGGACTGATGAAAATGCTGTGAAAGTGTTTTCTTGCTCTGGCAAAGCTAATAAACTGAGTGCTAGGTTAAAGCCTACTCCATTGCTTGTTTGATTGCCCATCAAAAACTGTGATTGATATTGGTGGACATGGCAGATTTGCGTCAGAGCTGTGTGACTGGCTGCTGAATAGAAGAATTATTTTAACAAATTGTGCTTGTATAATTGGAAACCTATTTGGAAGAAAATAAGTGAACCCTTATTTTATAAGACATTAAAAATTAAAATTCTAGATTAATATTTACACATTGAAAAAGGAAACAAACAATCTGCAAGAAAAATTTAAAAATTACATGCGCAATCTAGATTAAAGAGATTTTCTTAACCAATCCAGAAGTTTAGAAAAAATTAAGATCTATTTGGTTACACAGAAAGTAAAAAACATTTTAGGCAAAAATCATTTTTATGACAAAATTAGAAGAATACCTAAGGTCTTTAAAATGGCAAAAAGATATACAGGAAAATGGGCCAAGAATAGGAAAATTCAAGCAAACTAGGAGCAAGTTGGGCTTATGCTCATCAAAGAAGAATAAATTTAAGTAGTATCATGCGATCTATTGTAGAGCAAGAGGATATGTTATCTTTTTGGAAATGACTCTTAACATTTTAAAAAATTTAAAGTAGCATATTTTCTTTGATCCAGCAATCTCTTCCCTGTAATCTACCCCACAGAAATAAAGACACCTGGAATTTAAGGGCTGATTATATTGTTTATTGTAATATTGTTTATGGTGGCAAATGAGCAATAGGTGAATCAATGGTAGGGTGGCCGATAAATTTATAGTATACAATATCAGAGAATACTATGTAGCAATTGCTCATTTTTACTCTATCTGGCCATCATAATCATTCTTGTTGCTGGGTCCAGGACACCAGCCAACTCAAAGCACCAAAATGTAGTCTTCCTAGTTTGGTCTGATAGAGTCCTGGTTGCTCTGGTCACTTCAAATCTGCATGAGTACATGGGAAAACTACTTAATGAAAGAATGTTTTAAGTAGTGCAACATGAGGAATGGAAGAAAATAGAATAGATTCATGTGAATATACATGTATATTATTTGAGCATATTACCTCAGAAAAATCAATCTTATCTCAAGACCAACCTTCAAAAATGCTAATAACAAGCAGTGCTATAATTATATTAGTGTTTTGTAATTTTGAGTTTACAAGAAAATATATTTAAAATGTCTAAGATTGAAAGGCCATATATTCATCTTTATCACTATTCAAAAAAAGCATTAACAGCTTTCTCTATATCAAGTTATTGTGCAAAGAAATCAAATAAACATTCTCACAAAGATATGCTCCAAATAACAGAATACTGTTTAGGTCTGAGATCTCCCTTTTTGTAACAATTTTGCCCAAGTGAGCAAGCAGGGAAGTGGGGATCGATTGGGTATGCCTGACAATAGAGAAAATTAGTCTGCAGGTTAAAATTGAAGCTGAAATCCAGAAGTCTTGGGAAACCAAGAACTTTGGTTTCCCTGTGCTTAAGTATCAACTGCATCTCTTATGATGTTTTCTTCAATGGCTTCTTAAAAAATTTTAAGGGTGACATGGTTTCATTTTCTAAATGTCTAATTTCTGGCCGGGCATGGTAGCTCATACCTCTAATCCCAGCAGTTTGGGAAGCTGAGGTAGGAGGGATGCTTGAGGCCAGGAAGCTGAGACCACCCTGGGCAACAAAGTGAGACCCCATCTCTCTCTCTATATATATATATATATGTTTAATTAGACAGGTGTGGTGGCACATGCCTGTAGACCCAGCTACCTGGGGGGCTGGAGAATTGCTTGGCCAGGAGTTTGAGGCTGCAGTGAGCCATGATCACACCATGCACTCCAGCCTGGGCAATAGAATAAGACTGTTGTCTCTCTCTCTAAAAAAAGTCTAATTTCTAGTGCCAATGATGGTTATGCAGAGTATTAAAACTTCTGATAAAGATTTCAGTAAAAACTAATTGTGTCCAAGTATGTGTGCGTATTATTTAATGATACGATCCTTAAGTGTATGCTACCCAACCAACCTGTTGCAAATCATGCTATACCTTTTGAGTATGCACAGATCAGTAATGTGACACACAATATAACTAATTGCATTTGGTAAGTTGTCAACCAATTAAAAATTACTTCATATTTTAAAGTAAAATTTTAGAAATATTTTCTGTAAGATATTAGCATCTGACTGGGAATTTGAGTCCATTATAATATATATTTTGTGTATAGCTTCCTTACTGCTATATGTACTGTATTTTTCAGAAGTTTAAGAAATAGCACAAATAGAATGAACATATATATTACTACAAGCCAGAATTAATATTTTTTTACATTTACTTGGGATCTTTATTTCTTTTGAATAAGAAATTGGTATTTAGATACAAAACTGAAGTATGCTTTAATTACCATGTTAAATCACATTTCCCTTCTACCGTCCTTCTTCCTAGCAGCACCGCTTTTGGGAACTGTGTATCTTTCCAACCCATTCTTTAAAGTTTTACATAAAAATTTATCCATAAGCAATGTTTAGGATTAGGGTTGGTTAGTATTGATTTTATACAAATTCACATAGATATGATTACAATATGTTCATCACTTCATTTTTCTTCACTCTACATGATTTCTTATATCTTTCTCTTTTAATACATACGGACTTAATTTGTTGTACTTAACTGCTAGAGTATTCTACTGTTACTATACCGTATTTTATTCATCTATTTCACAAGTGACAGGCATCTGTGTCCCGACTTTTGGCTACTATAACTCATGCTGCAATGAATTACACAGCTACAGACTAGAACATGATTCCCTGTATACATGTGTTAGTTTCTTGGGTATATATACAATAGTTTCCCCCCCCCATCTGTGGCTTCACTTTCCGTAGTTTCAGTTACCCATGGTCAACTGCAATCCAAAAATAGGTAAGTCCAGCACAATGAGGTATTTTGAGACCAGATTCACATAACTTTTATTACAGTATATAGTTATAATTATTAGTATTTTTTTTAGTATTGTTTTTAATCTGTTACTGTGTCTAATTTGCAAACTGAACTTTATAGGAAAAAAACCAAAGTATATATAAGGTTCAGTACTATTCAGGTTTCAGGCATTCAACAGGGGTCTTGGAACATATCCCCCACAGAAAGGGGGCACTACTGTACTCAAGAGTGGAATTTCTGGGTATTCTGGAATGTTTCAGAAATTCTTTCCTACCCAATGTTTTAAAAACATTCTCTTATAAAGCTCTTATAAAGTTTTCCTTTTTGCATTTTAGTCTTCAATACTTTTGGAATTCTTAAGAAATAAGTTTTTGAATGTATGATGGTAGAAATCTATTAATATTACTTTCCCATATAAGGAGTCAATTGCCCTGAGACCATTTTTTAAATTATCCATGATTTTCCCACCAATTTGGAATACCACCTCTATCAGTTACCAATTCCCCATAAATGTATGCATATATTTCTAGATTCAATATTTTGTCTTAATCTTAATTTTCTATGATTGCTTCAACAACTTTAATGATTATAGTTTTACAAATCATATATGTATCAAAACATAACAATAACTTTGTCTCTTAATTTCAAATCCTATACCTCTTATATGTCTTTTCTTAATGCATCTGGTAGGCCTTCCAGGAACAAGCTACTTAGTGTCCATGTGTGTGGTGGGAGTTTTAGGGTACAAGATTTCATTATACTATGATACTTATTAAACACACAGTATTTTAAGTTTTGAATTGCTGCTGAAAGATCTCCCACATTGATGTCACTTTAATGTAAAATGAATTTTCTGAAATACTATTAAGTATAAATTGTGCTGAAGGTTTTCCTAAATTCAAGGCATTCATAGAGCTTTAATGAGTATGAATTCGCTGGTGTCTAATGTGATGTGACTTTTGGCTGAAAGCTTTCCCACATTCACTACACTGATAAGGTTTTTCACCAGTATGGATTCTCATATGCAGAGCAAGAGTTGAGAACTGAGAAAAGGCTTTCCCACATTCATTACAACCATAGGGCTTCTCACCTGTATGGCTTCTCATGTGCACAGTAAGAGATGAGCTTTGACAGAAGGCTTTCCCACACACCTTACATTCATAAGGCTTATCACCTGTATGAATTCTTACATGTACAATAAGTGATGTGATCCGAGAAAAGGCTTTTCCACATTTATTACATTCATAGGGTTTCTCTCCTGTATGAATGTTGTGATGTTTAATGAGGTATTGTTTCTGCCTGAATATTGTTCCACATTCATTACATTTATAGGGTTTCTCTCCAATATGAATTTTCTCATGCTCAGTGAGATTTGATTTACCACTGAAGGCTTTCCCACATTCCTTACATGTATAGGGTTTCTCTCCAGTATGACTTCTCTGGTGTCTAATGAGGCTTGACTTCTGAATAAAAGCTTTCCCACACCCCTTACATTCATAAGGTTTCTCTCCAGTATGGATTCTCTGATGAATAATGAGGTTTTCCTTCTGGCTGAAGGCTTTTCCACACTCATTACATTTAAAAGGTTTCTTTCCACTATGGATGTTCTGATGTTTAGTGAGGTATTGCTTCTGGCTGAAGGCTCTTCCACATTGATTACATTCAAATGGTTTCTCTCCAGTATGAATTTTCTCATGCTCAGTGAGATATGATTTGCCATTAAAAGCCTTCCCACATTCCTTACATGCATAAGGTTTGTTTCCTGTATGATTATTCTGGTGTGTAATAAGGGCTGGCATCTGAATAGAAGCTTTCTCACATTCATAAGGTTTCTCTCCAGAAAGGAAGCTTCCCTTCTGGCTGAAGGCTTTTCCACATTTTTTGTTACATTTATATGATTTCTCTCCTGTGTGACTTCTCAAATGGAAAGTAAGGGATGAGACTCGAGTGAACACTTTACCACATTCAGTACATTCATGTGATTTCTCACCGGTATGCATTTTCTTATGCTCTGTGAAGTTTGTTTCAGGCTAAAGGTTTTTCTACATTCATTACATTCATAAGGTTTCTGTTTAGTGTGAATCTGATCAAGCTGAAGGAGATGTGATTCATGCTAAAAGCTTTCCAACATTCCTATCATGCACACAGATTTTCTCCTAGGAGATTTCCCTGGTATTTATTGAGATGTGAGAAGGATGAAAGCTTTTCCATACTCATTAAATTCATATGGTTTCTTTTCAATATTAATTCTCAAGAATCTAAAGAAGTTAAATTTATAATGAAAGACTTCTCACATTGATTACCCTAAGATGAGACAAAAAGAGATGAAATATAGCATTCTCTTTATATTCTTAAGGGTTCTTTCCTATACTGCTTCCCTCATATTTAAGTATAAATTATGTATGAGTATAAATAATGTTGCAAACTCTTTTAAACTGAGTCCCATACAGAGAAGTACAATCTTTGAAGAATCAATGACTATGTTCAGAAGAAATACTTTCCTGTTTCCTAGGTTTTCTGAGTTTTTCCTTAGTCTGTATTTGCACAGAGAAGATGAGACTTAACTCATAAGTCTTTCATGTTGTGTCTTTATCTGTTTATAAACTTCCCAGGCTTCTAAAAGAAAGTACAAAGAAATCATCATTGAAAAATAGTTAATAAGTATAAAATATTTAGTGTCTGGCATGTAGTAAGCATCCAATAAATTAGCTTATCATTATCATTAACATAACAGCACTAATATCTGTACATTTTCCCACTATTGTTAATAAAATTTCAGAAGTGTGTTACTGTAAAATAGACTCTTTATTTAAGCCTAATCTCTCACTATAAAAGCAAGCTTATAGCCTGGGCAACAAAATAAGACCCCATCTCTAAAAAAAATGTTTTTAGACATTAGCCGGTTGTGGTAGCCTGCACCTGTAGTCCCAGCTACTCAGGAGGCTGAGTTGGGAGGATCCCTTGAGCCTGGGAATTCTAGGCCGCAGTGAGCTATTATTGCATCACTGCACTCTAGCCTAGGTGATATAGTGAGACCCCATCTCTCTCTCTCTCTCTCTCTCAGACACACACACACACACACAAAGGCAAAAAAAACCCCAAAGTTCAAATATAATTAATATTCATAGGTACATGTAGTTTTTACTGTTCTTTCTTTTATTCAGATAAGGTCTTCCCCTGTCACCCAGGCTGGAGTGCAGTGGCATGATCACTGCTCACTGCAACCTTACCTTCCATAGCTCAAGTGATCATCCTTAAGTCCCTCCTTAGCCTCCCAAGTAGCTGTGACTACAGGTGCAAGCCACTTCTCCTGGTTAATTATGACATTGCAGTATATTGCCCAGGCTGGTCTTGAACTCTTCCCCTTGAGCAACCTCCCACATATTTATATAAGGTACTTATTCCTTTGTCTTCCTGAAACTCCATTAAAATGACAGTAAAAGGGTGAAGAGAAGCACATACTCAGAAAACCTAAAAGGCTAATAAGGAGATACCACAGGATAAAAAGCATTAGGAAATCTGGAAGGAAAGCAAATAGAGGACTGTAAATTAACAGGAGAACTGAGTAACTTAAATAAAAAGTGAGATGAGGATGCCAGCCAGAAACAAGGTAACTTGTAATGCAGATGTTTTCAGAGAGGCTCTATAAATGGAGAGACCAGGTAAGAGTGGAAGATGGGGCACATAAAATGATTATAAATGGAGCAGCTGCTGCCCCCAACTCTCCTAATGGAAATGGGAAGTTATTATCCAGACAAACTAAAACTGAGAGGCTCCAAATGTAATGATGACAGGCAAAGTAAATGAGAGGTCTATAGTAAAAAGAAAAGAATGAGTAAAAGTATATATATAGTAGGGGCCCAAACCCTTTCTACTGTTAAACTCCAAGAATGCTAGTGGTTGCCAGGTGTCAGATGATGGATTTTTTTCTGAAAAAATGAGAAGACCATGAGAACACCTACAGATACTAACATATGGAATCATATAAAAGAAACAACTATATTCCTAACTGATTGCTACACAGTGATGACCACTATTTTACAAGTCCCACCCATGTATACAGATTATAATCTTTCTGGGGCCGGGCACGGTGGCTCACTCCTGTAATCCTAGCACTCTGGGAGGCCGAGGCGGGCAGATTGCTCGAGGTCAGGAGTTCAAAACCAGCCTGAGCAAGAGCAAGATGCCGTCTCTACTATAAATAGAAAGAAATTAATTGGCCAACTAATATATATAGAAAAAATTTGCCGGGCATGGTGGCGCATGCCTGTAGTCCCAGCTACTCAGGAGCCTGAGGCAGGAGGATCGCTTGAGCCCAGGAGTTTGAGGTTGCTGTGAGCTAGGCTGATGTCACGGCACTCACTCTAGCTTGGGCAACAAAGCAAGACTTTATCTCAATAAATAAATAAATAAATAATCTTTCTGGTACCTCAATATTAAATATTAATGCAGAGTTAAAGATCACAAACACATTTGATGAAAGCCCTAACATCAAAGATAGATCATAACAAACATGATAATACAAGGCAAAGAATAGAAGAACATGTACCTGTAAAACTATAATTAATATCACAGAAAGCTAAGAAAAGATTATAGCAATGAAATATTAACAGGGTTCTATAAAGAAGTGCTCCTGGAAATAGTATGATAAAAAATTTAAATTCAGTATGTTGTGGAACAAAAGTCTAAAAAATCTCTTAGAATAAAAAAAGAAGAATAGAAGGAAGGAAAGGAGAAAGAAATAAAGAAAAAGAGCAATGATTGGAAAATTAGTGGATTAGTGGAAGAATCCAGGAGATTCAACATCTACTAAAGGAGTTCCAAAGAAAGTATGAAGAAAAATCAACACAGGAAAGTTTCAGAGAACTAATATAAGAAAAATTCCCAGAATTATAAATCATGAGTCTATATATTTAACAGGCCCAATGAGTATTAAAAAATTCCATTTAAGAAGATCCCTGCTAAAGCACATCATTGTGAAATTTCAGCTAGGAATAAAAAGAAGACCCTAAATGTTTCCCAAAAAATATTTATTAAATAAAGAGAAAAAAAAAAAGATTTATCATATCAAAAAGACATCAGACTGCAAGACAAGGGATAATCCTGATCCCAAATTATTTCCAACTCAGTTCTGTTTGAGATCAAAACACATGAATAAACTAAACAAACAGCGTGGTGGCTCACACCTGTAATCCTAGCACCCTGGGAGGCCAAGGTGGGCGGACTGCTCGAGGTCAGGAGTTCAGAACCAGCCTGAGCAAGAGCAAGACCCTGTCTCTACTATAGAAAGAAAGAAATTAATTGGCCAACTAATATATATAGAAAAAATTAGCCGGGCATGGTGGCACATCCCTATAGTCCCAGCTACTGGGGAGGCTGAGGCAGTAGGATTGCTTAAGCCCAGGAATTTGAGGTTGCTGTGAGCGAGGCTGATGCCACTGCACTCACTCTAGCCTGGGCAACAAAGTGAGACTCTGTCTCAAAAAACCCAAAAAACTAAACAAACAAAAGGAGGCAAATATTAACTCAAAGAAAAGCAAAAGTTATACAAGAAAACAAACAGAATCATAATAGATCATTTGGTTTACCAGTCAATAACACTTACAATGTTATAATTATGTAAATGCTGACAAATGATAAAAAAGTGATATAAATAGTACCAAAAAGTAGGAAGGGACGTATGGATATTGGAGATAATATTTCTGAACCCCATCTTTTACCATGTTGATAATGTCTAAAATTGATAAATCAAAAATAGGTGAAATACCTGTATAAAATATGAGAATAAACACTAGTAGACAGTTAAGTGAGTTGACAGTGTTTGTCTACGTGGAGTATGAATTGAGGGTAAGAAAAGAGGGAACAAACATATCTGAAATTCTATTTGACTTTTAAAACCTTCTATTCATTACACCTATAGAATCAACCTTTAGAATTGAGCCTTTTGACTTAAACCAATTGGAGCGGTAAAATAACTAGACAGTGTTCTGACCTTTTATCTAGTTGCAGTTGAGTCTCACACAGGCTAAACAACAAAGCATACATTTATTTAATGAAGAAACAAAAAGAAAATAGGTGAAAAAACCCAGCCATCTTTGCTTCCAAATCTGATTTATAGTGATTTAAATATTAGTACTATCATTTCTGGATTATGAAAACTGTCACTACCATCAAGTTCTGTTTTCATTTATTTGTCTACTTTCATTATGCCTAATATACTGGTACCCAAGCTCTTCTCTTGTTAGGAGCCCTTTTCTTTCTCTCTAAAACATTTCTTTTCCATTCACTAGCTAGAAACCTTCAGTATTATCCTGATCTATCTCTCTCAGAATTTTACACTCATTTTCTTATAAATCAATACACAAAGTGACTCTGGTAATATACCGTTACTTATATCAATGCTATACTTCCATAATTAGAAAAAAATGCCTCAACCCCTCTGCATAATATAAGCAGAATTTCACTCAAAATGAATCACAGACCTAAAGCACTAAAACTATTAACATACAAGAAAAAAGTATAAAGTAGACTTCATCAAAAGTAAAAACAAATCCTCTTCAAAAATACAGTTAAGAAAACAAAAAGACAAGCCAAAGACCGGGAGAAACTGATAAAGGGCTTGTATACAAAATGTATACAGAACTCTTAAACTTAATAATAAAAAGATTAATAATCTGATTTTAAAGATGCCCAAATGTCTGAAATAGACACTCACAAAATAAGGTACATATTGAGGATCCCTTATCTGAAATACCTAGGACCAAAAGTATTTTATTTTATTTTATTTTGAGACAGAGTCTCACTTTGTTGCCCAGGCTAGAGTGAGTGCTGTGGCATCAGCCTAGCTCACAGCAACCTCAAACTCCTGGGCTCAAGCAATCCTCCTGCCTCAGCCTCCTGAGTAGCTGGGACTACAGGCATGTGCCACCACGCCTGGCTAATTTTTTCTATATATATTAGTTGGCCAATTAATTTCTTTCTATTTATAGTAGAGACGGGGTCTCGCTCTTGCTCAGGGTGGTTTCGAACCCCTGACCGCGAGCAATCCGCCCGCCTCGGCCTCCCAAAGTGCTAGGATTACAGGCGGGAGCCACCGCACCGGCCTAAAAGTATTTTAGATTTTTGATTTTCTTGAATTTTGGAATATCTCCAGATACATAATGAGATACCTCGGGTACAGAAACCAATCCTAAACATGACATTCATTTAAGTTTCACACACACTTTATACACATAACATGAAGGTAATTTTACACAATATTTTTAATAATATATGTGATTTGTCACAAGAAGTCAGATATAGAATTTTCCACTTGTGGTGTCATGTCAGCACTCAAAAAGTTTCAAATTTTGAAGCATTTCATATTTCGAATTTACAGATTAGGGATGTTCAACCTATATATGAATGGCCATTAAGCACATTAAAAGTTGTTCATCATGGCCAGGTGCAGTGGCTCATGCCCTTAATCCCAACACTTTGGGAGGCCAAGGGAGGAGGACTGTTTGTGGCCAGGAGTTCAAGACTAGCCTTGGCAATATAATGAGACCTCATCTCTACAAAAAATAAAAAGTTAGGTGGGCATGGTGCCTCATGCCTATAGTCATACCTACTTTGGAGATTTAGGAGGATCACTTGAGCCCAGGAGTTTGAGGTTATAATGAACTCTAATCAGGCCACTGCACTCCACCCTGAGTGACAGAGCGAGGCCCTCTCTCTAACTAGTGATCAGTAAAATGCATATTAAAACCCAAAGGGATTAAAATGGCTGAAGTTAAAAGGACCCATGTATGAGAGTTTGAAGCAACCATAACTCTCTCATACATTGCTAGTGATAATGAAAAATGGCATAACTACTATGGAAAACAGCTCTCTATATTTGATGAATTTTGCTAATTGTATATAGTCACACAACCAACACCAAAATCAAGATATGGAGCTGTTTTCCAATATACCTAACAGGGGTACTTTTATTTTAAGTAAATTATACCTCAATAAAGCTGAAAAAGTAAATCCTTCCATACTGTAGCTCTACAACAATCATGAATTATTTAATGATTGCCTTGCTTGTGTTCAAGACTGCACACAAGGATAAAATACTGGCCTTTCTCTCAATGAGCTTCAACATATGTCTGAGACATCAAAATGAAAAATACAAATGTAAGATAGTATATACTTAGGATCCAAGTTGCCCTGGATGCTGTGATTTGAGATGGAAGCTCAGAGATAAGAGAGATTGGGCTAGATAGTTTAATAAAAATGAAGCTGAGGATTAAATGAGGGATATTTAACCTTGATAGACTGATCAAAGGCAAAGATGGAAATAATTTCATATATATAAAGAGGAAGGCAAGAAGTATACAACTGGTAATATTTAAAGCTGGAATAATAACCACAATCACCAAATGTGTAGTAGAGTGAAGAGGGAACTGAAAATATACTAATATCCCCTTTACCCCTAGTGGGGAGTACATAGATATTATCTAAAGAAATCAATGATCAAGACTATAAAGGTTATCAATATAAAGGCAACTAAAAGAAGGGAAAAAATATAAACTTCCCAAATTTTCAGAAGGAAAGACATATAACAAAACAAAAAAATTCAAAGATCCTATAAAAATATAAAGAGGCAGAATTTACAATAGAATACATAAAATCAAATAAACCAATATGAATCATATTGTTCATATCAGTAAGTACAATTAGAATAAACATAACTATTAAAAGAAAAGGCGTATATTGCAAATTCTCAGGCCTCACACCAGACCTCCTGAATCAGTAAATTTGAGGATGGGACCCAAGTAGTCTGTATTTAACATGATTTTGATGCATTCCTAAATTTGGCAACTACTGATATAGCAAAACCCACCTAAAATCTATATACGAGGGCTGTCTGGAAAGTATCCAGCCAGAAAGTAACCATTCTCATTATATTAACATGGCTGGATACTTTCTGGACAGCCCTGTATACAAGATATGCATCTAAAACAATACGTATCAGAAATGCTGAAAATAAACAAAATACAGAATAAAGAAGATAATCTATAAAAACTAGATAAATCCAAGGTACAACAACACATTAGTAACTGAGAAGACAACACTTTCTTTACCTATGAAATCAAATCCATAAAATAGAATATATTTAAAAATACATAAAAGAACAATACATACCAATTTATAACATAGTTTATTAATCAGTTTATTCTGTATCTTGAAAATAGATAATTAACTACCTTTTTATTTATTTATTTATTTTTTGAGACAGAGTCTCACTTTGTTGCCTAGGCTAGAGTGAGTGCAGTGGTGTCACCCTAGCTCACAGCAACTTCAAACTCCTGGGCTCAAGCGATCCTACTGCCTCAGCCTCCCAAGTAGCTGGGACTACAGGCATGCGCCACCATGCCCAGCTAATTTTTTCTATATATATTAGTTGGCCAATTAATTTCTTTCTATTTATAGTAGAGATGGGGTCTCACTCTTGCTCAGGCTCGTTTTGAACTTCTGACCTCGAGCAATCCGCCCGCCTCGGCCTCCCAGAGTGCTAGGATTACAGGCATGAGCCAACGTGCCTGCCATCACTACCCTTTTAAATGTTCAAAGAACATTCTCAAAATCAGTTAATATAGTAGGCCCGTTTCACAAAGTCAAAAAAGACAAAATATTCTGACCAAAAAAAAAAGAAACCCAGAAATTACAAAACAAAATTAAAAACCTTTCCATTGTGAATTTCAAAATCTACTGGTCTAAACAAATCCTTTGGCCAAAGAGAAAATTAAAACAAATCGCAAAATATTCAGAAATATAATTCATGAAAACAAAGTATGTCAGAACCTATGGAACATATTTGAAAAAATGCTTGGAGAAAGAAATTTTAGCATAAATGTTTACATCATTTAAATAAGAATTAATAATAAACTAAGTACTCTAATTAAAATAAGGAAAAGTAAATAATAAGAACAGAAAACTAGTAAAAATAAAAAAAGAAATTAATTTACTACAGAAAAAGAAAAACATAAATTCATGAGTTGATTTTTAAGGAAAAAAGTTAAGTAGGAATAAAGCAAAAAAAAATTATTTGTAATTAACCATAGATAGAAAATGATTGTAGGGAATATGCTACTCAACCTGTGCAAATAAATATGAAAACCTAGCAAATAACCTATGAAAACTGAAACCAGAAAAGACAAAAAACTGAAATAGGAAAACAGAAAAATAAACATAGAAAAAAAATGGAGACAACTGTTCATTACCCTTAAGCCCAAGACATAAATGGCTTAACAGGTAACATTTAATAAACTTTTAATAGATAATAGTATTACTATTTATTTTAAAATTTCTAATTATTGTTTAAATTTACTAAACTTGGGAAAATATGTACAACAGATCGATTTAAGCTACTATAATCCTAATAAGCCACAAGAAAGCAAAAAGTTACATCTCCTTTATAATTAAATCCCCTCATATTTTCATAGGTATATCAACATCCTTCACACATACTTATCAGAATTGAATTTTTCATACTGTACATGACAGTGCTGGGCAACATAATCTGAATACCAGGTAAAATGGTTCTTCCAACAGAATTTACCTCATGGTTTAAAAAATATTTTCAAAATATAAATCAAAATACTCTAATGTCAAGGAAATCCTAACCGTTTTATTTGTAAACAGTGACCTGTCAGAACAAGTGTTGGCAAACTACATGCCATATCCGTTTTGTGAAGAGTTTTACTGGAACATAGTCATGTTCATTTATTTTCTCATCCATTCACTTTCTTGTCTATGACACTTTCACACTACAATGCCTGAGTTGAGTAGTTTTAACAGAGATCCTACAGCCTATGACAACGACTCAAATATTTACTATCTGGCCCTTTACAGAAAAGTTTGCTGACCCCCTGTCCTAGAGTACCACCAATTCCTCCCTCTTCCATCTGGCTGGAACCAGGAAGCATTGTTGATCCAGTGCCAATCACAACCAGATAATAAAGAGACAACCTAGGAGGAATTTGGATCCTTAAAGGACAAAGACCAAAGTAACCATGCAAATCTGGACTACTCATCACATGACTGTTATATGACCAAGAGGTTTAACAAATCTCCAAATGTACTCAGCACATTAAACCAGAACATTTGGAAGTTTGTTGTGTCACTTAGCTTTACCATGAATAGTACATTTCTTAGTCCTATCTCGCTGCTTTACATACCATGTATCTAAGATGTCTAACAAATGTTCATCACCAGCTTGGACCTCTCTCCTCAATAACTGATTCTCATATCCTACTAACTACTCAACATCTCCACTTGGATGTCTAATAGGGATCGAATTCATCCTGCCCCAGTCCAAACTCTAGCTCTAGCTTCCAAACCAATTCCTCTCACATTCTTCTCATCTCTTTAAATAGTAACCTCATTGTCCCAGTTGCTCAAGCAACACTTCTATTTCTCTCAGATCACATACCCATTATATCTTCATATCCTATTGGCTTTATTTTCAAATATGCCCAGAATATGGCTATTTCTCACAATCCTCATTGGGACCACTCAGGTCTACTCTGAGGTATACAACAACGGAGGGAGAGAGAAATGATTGAAAGCTAAATTTTAAAGAAGAGAATCTACATGCTAGTTTTTGAAAGATTACATTTTTGATACATAATAGATTATATTTTAGATAAATAGATTATCTGTTAACAAAAATAATGTACTTGCTAGTTTTTGAAAGGTCACAGATCTGTGAAGGCCTGATGCTTAAGAAAATGAGTCTAGGCATACAGAAAGAAGTGAAAAATGGAGAATGTTAGTAAATGAGAGAACGAACATGAAAGTAAAGCTGTAAAAATCATAAAATTGAGGCTGTAAATGAGGTAGACAGCCTGGCACCCAGAATACAGGTGGGAGAACCAACCAGTCCTCTAGAATCTGAGAAAATGAAAACATAGAATCAGGAAGAATATCTGGAAATGTCATCATTTAAGTATCTAAAGAATTACCAGCAACATTACTACAAAAGACAAGGGCTAGTAACAAAAATCTCAGGAAAAAAAAAAAAAAGAAAATTCAGAGGTTGCAAACTCTTAATAACTGCCATAAGCCTTTATCCCATTCGTAGCTACCAGGTTCTCACTTACTCACCTAGAGAGAACCTTCTTTTACATTTTTTCCTCAATCATCCATTGCTGCTCTTGTTTGAACTGGTGACTTTAAGCTTGTAAATGAAAAAGTGACATAGGACTTGGACATTACGGTTGGGGGGCAAAGCAGCATTCCAGAATTCAGACTGAGCCCCTCAGGACTCTAAGAACTGTTGAGGGGTAAGGAAAGTGCAGCTCCTGGCAATGCACAAGGAAGCTGGCCTGTGAAAAAGAAGTATTGATGACCCTCTGGCTTATACATACATGTCAGCAAATAGAAAAAGAATATTCATACTTAGCATTTCAGGCTAAACCCATAATGTCATTTACAAGCTCTACACATTTCAGAAATGGGAAACAGAAGGTACCTTATTTTCAGAATTTAGGTTACACAGAGAAGCTATGACACTAAGTTGCCAGAGTTCTCCAGAATCACAATCTGTACAGGTTCCTTTGAGCAAGTGTCACTTGTGTTCTTGCTCCTGATTGAAGTCACATTTTTAAATATCATTTTTCCCCATAACAACACTTTTCTATAAATGTAAAGTAACTGATCTTGAATGATATGGACAAAATATATAGGAAATTATTCTGATAGTATTTATAAGTCAGAATGCTTAAAAATTTTAGAGGACTAATATATCTTACTTACATTATGTTACTCTACGAGAAATTAAATAGTGTCCTACGATTATAGTCTTCCCTTAGTATCCACAGGGGATTGGTTCTAGGACCCCTGCAGATACCAAAATCCACAGGTGCTCAAGTCCCATATATATAGTAGCATAGTATTTGCATACAACCTATGGATATCCTCCTCTATCCTTTAAATCACTCCTAGCTACTTATAATACCTAATGTCATGTAAATACTATGTAAACAGCTGATAGAGTGTACTGTTTAGGGAATAATGACAACGAGAAAAGTCTATACGTGTTCAATACAGATGTACCCATTGTAGGCCTAAAAACAATTTTGATCCACAGTTGCTGAATTCATGGATGGAAAACCAACAGATACGAAGGAAGTGCTAACTGTATGCTCATTTATTGATTCAGCAAATGTATATATTTATCATTTATTGTGTGTAATGAAGAAACCTTGGTTTCCAATTTGTAATGGAGTATGACAGATGAAAGAGTCAACCTTACTCAGAAGCTCTTCTCTTACTAAAATGTAAGAGCCTTAGAACCTGGCTAGACAGTGCTATGAATTGCTGAAACAAGTTATACAGAAGGGGGAATGGATGGAGGCAGATGTTAGGAAGGAGCTATTAGTATGACACTTTGGACATAAAGAGCTTGAAATGCCCATGTAACCTCCAGACAGACTGACCATTAGGCAGCTGAATATATGATCAAGAGCTCAGGACAAGCCTCCAATAGAAATAGCCATTTATTAATCATATGTGTCAGATGAAGCCATACCAGTGGAATGTTATTGCCCATAGAATACTTAGAGATGAAAAGACATTCAAGGCCAGCTTAGAAACACTAATAGCTAAGGAACAAGGAGAAACATAAGTCCTGTCTTCCTTATAACTTTTAACAGATTTTTTGTATATATCAATATATACATATACAATATATATCGATATATATCGTACCCTGATTCTTTTTCATTTTATTGAAAAATATATTAAGAGTAAGTGTGACACAATACTTGAAGAAAGTGTCTTTATAGATAGAAGAAAATTTGTTTCACTACATTTACAAAGGCAATTTGGGCTGGGGAAAAGCCCGTCAAATTAGTAGTCAGACTGCTGTTCTCAGTGATGAACTAGGGAGTTTCTTGCGCCAAAGGCAAGATAATTAGCTTTCCATTTCTGTGCTTTCTGCATTAGTGGAAACTACCTGTTAGAGCTATTTTCCTTAGTTCAGGGCTTTTCAAAACAGCCCCACCAAAGTTTCTCCAAAATATTAAGAAAACTCAATACTTACTGGGACTACAGGCACCCAGTAAACAAGTTTTTCGGAAATCTTTCCTCTGAAACAAAAACAAAAAACATACAAAAAGAATGCTGATTTTGTTTTGTACTCCACAATAGGTTTGCTTTTATATAAAAATCACTTTTAATTCGCTCAATTCCTTAGCCTTTTCCCTTTCTTATTTTCCAGAAAAACACATCCTTATAATCGATTATTTCAGAAATGAGGAAAGTGAGGCTTAGAGTTTACTCCTCACAAAGCCGCCCATCTGTCTTCGCAAACTTAGAAGCAGTTTCTCACTAACTCTACAATCCCAAACACCCCTCGACCTCGGCGACCCAGCCGCGAGCCCACCCGTGTCCTACCTGCCCCTGCTCCCATCCACGCGAGCTCTAGACGCCGCACGTCACAAGAGGCGATTCCTCCCCTTCGGCCTCCCCAGCCCCGGCGCAGGCACCACGAATCCTCTCTTACAGACCCCCGGGCGGGGTTCGGGCCCACAAACCGAAATCCCTCACCGCGGAAACCAAACTCACCAGCAGACAAAGACGACCATGGCGAGCCAGAGAGTCTGCGCCTGCGCACTCCTTCGGCGGGCGAGCGCTTCCACAGGTCCCCCGAGCTCTGCCAGGTCCGGGATCAGAACTGGACGGAATTTGCCGATCTCGGCCCGTCCTCCACGCCACTCATTGACTGTGGACTACACTTCCCAGAAGAGTCAGGGTTCCAGTCAGCTTTGCGCGCGAACCTCCTTTCCTCCGCCAGAGGCTGTGGGGCCGTCTCCCTGGCGGGGGCGGCAGTGTAACTAGGCCGAGTCTCAAGACTTAGTTATGACAACATTGTACTTGTGTCTACGCTGCCTCTAGGAGAGGGCAGCGGTGTGCCAAAGAGTACGACAAGACCAGCTCAAACACGCTGGGCTGGCTTCCTGCAGGAGCCACGGTGCCATGCTAGGCCAGGACCCCCGGGCGACTCCCAGGCGCGGTTCGGGGATCGCGGGCAATCGGTTTGGCCAGGCTCGGGCCGGGCGCCATCTCGTCCGCCGCGGGTGTGGGTCAGAACTACATTTCCCACAAGGCGCCGCGTCCCCGGCTCCTCGAAGACCGCGAGGCTGGCGGCTCTGTGGAGCGCCGCGCTGGTTGCCAAACGATTCGGCCCTGCAAGCGGTTGCTTACGCGATCCGGGGGCGGCCGGAGCTGAGGGGTCTAGAACCCTCCCCGGAGCGAGGATTGAGACTGAGTATTAAACGTGTGTTGAGGCGTAACGGGCTGAGGAAGGGCGGTTGGGCAGTTGTGTTCATGTGGCTGTATGTCCTGGCGTTGTGTGAGATTGTGACTGTGTGTGACACCTTGCGTGCGGATGTGGGGAGTATTATGCAGCTGTCCTGTGAGTCCTTGTGTTATGACTGTTAATGGGTGAAGGAGTGTAACCCTGTGTGTACGGGTGTGACTGTGTGTACCCTGTGTGTGCGGTGGATGTGTGATTATGACTGTGTGTGACCATGTGTCTTGTGTGCAGCTATAGGGAGCTTTGTGACTGTGTGGCTGTTACACTGTCCCCGTCGGTATTGTGACTGTGCAGCACTGTGTGGGGCGTGGAAGGGGCGTACTTGTCAATATTAGATGTGTCACTACAGCACTGTGTGTGCGTGGATTTGAGGAGACCGTGACTGTGTGTCTGTGGCTATATGTCATACATAGTCATGTGGGAGCACAAGACAGGTCGGGACCTTGACAGTAAAGGAGCACTTTTCTGTGACACTGAGATTGACATGGAAGGGCCAGTCTCCTCTGATAACCCAACCATGGTGGGGGAGAGGCAGGCAAGAGTAACCTCTGGCCTTGTCATTTGGCCCCCAGAGGAGGTGTATTGTCTCCCATTTCTGTCCTCCAAGAGAGATCCCCAGAGAAGGAGGAACTTGTCACATCTAAAAACCATGTTTAAGGTGCCTTGGAATTTTCTTTGTTCCTTAAATGGTTTATTTTTTCAGGATACGATTTTTTTTCTCTCTTGGCAAATGCCCAGAAAGACCTATCAAGTAACCTGGAATCTACCGTTTCACTTTGGAAATAACCTTCCTTTCTGCTTTCCCCAATTTTCTCTTATTAATGTGGCAAATAGTTCAGTCTATCTTGTGTGCTGAGTATTTGGGTTTTACATATATACATATACACAGAACAATACATACATGCATGCTTGTATATATCATATGTCTTCATTTAAGTGATAGTTTAACTTCCAACAAAATTGAAAGTTCCTTAGAATATTTCAAATATTATCTACTGTTAACTATTTGCAATTTGCGACTAACCCGATATCCATTCCCTCCTCTTTATTCATGTAAAAATCCTGATCTTATTTGGAAGAGCATTGTGCCCTGTTAAATAAAGAAGAACACACACACACAAAAATAAACAGAACTCTACATGTTTTGGCTTCCCCCGTTGATTTAAGCAAAAGTTCTTAGATTGGGCTTCTCAAACAGTTTTTTAAAGATGTAGGGATGGGATGGGGCTGACTCAGTGGGCATGTATTGTTGTGGCCCCTTTCTGTCTGGAATGTGGATATGGTGTTATATGTGGACCAGCTATTTTATAACCGTGCATTTAGAATTAAAGGAAGGGTATGAGAGTTTACAATATTATATTAAATGAAAATAGAGAATTTTAAGTTGTACATTGTGTGAAAGCAATTTGGTAAAAAAAAAAAAAGTTCTACCTATATATGCATGAAATATTTTTTTTGTTTGTTTAGTTGGGGTTTTTTGTTATTGTTTGCATGAAATATATAGTAGCATTTTAATT
>VSMD01029000.1:0-29081 GCA_008750895.1 Mirza zaza
ATTCAGTCTCCATAGAGACTGTCAAAAATTGCCAATACCAACTATATTTCTTTTTTTTTTTTTTTTTTTTTGAGACAGAGTCTCACTTTATTGCCCAGGCTAGAGTGAGTGCCATGGCGTCAGCCTAGCTCACAGCAACCTCAAACTCCTGGGCTCAAGCAATCCTGCTGCCTCAGCCTCCCAAGTAGCTGGGACTACAGGCATGTGCCACCATGCCCGGCTAATTTTTTCTATATGTATATTTTAGTTGGCCAATTAATTTCTTTCTATTTATAGTAGAGATGGGGTCTCGCTCTTGCTCAGGCTGGTCTCGAACTCCTGAGCTCAAAGGATCCGCCCACCTCGGCCTCCCAGAGAGCTAGGATTACAGGCTTGAGCCACAGCGCCCGGCCACCAACTATATTTCAAGTCGTCATGGAGGGGTATTGGGAAAAGTTTTCAATTAGCAATAATCGGGCCTTGGACAAACCTTGTTGGCTACAATACCGTCACTGCGCAAAGCTAAATCTTGACATTTTAAGCCACTGAGTTTGTAAAACTTTGTCCCACTAGCCATAGGAAACTAATACAGTAAGTAAAAAGAGAGGTGAGGTCTAAGACGGTGGTGCCAGAGGTCACCTGGGACCAGGAGCAGGTGTGCAGAGACTGCCTAGAAGGGATGGGGATGGAAACCCACATCCTGACGGTGGTGATGCTTGCTCAGAGTCCACCTCTGTTGAAACTCATCAAGTTGTGCTTAAAGTGGATGCATTTGTGAAGTGAAATGATACTTTGATAAACTTGAAAGCAAGTGCTTTTTAAAAAAGAAAAAAGAAACATTTTTCGGCCAGGTGTGGTGGCTCACTCTTATAATCCTAGCACTCTGGGAGGCCGAGGCGGGAGGATCACTCAAGGTCAGGAGTTCGAAACCAGGCTGAGCAAGAGCTTAACCCCGTCTCTACTAAAAATAAAAACGAATTAGCTGGACAACTAAATATATATAGAAAAAATGAGCCGGGCATGGTGGCTCATGCCTGTAGTCCCAGCTACTTGGGAGGCTGAGGCAGAAGGATTGCTTGAGCCCGGGAATGTGAGGTTGCTGTGGGCTAGGCTGATACCACGGCACTCTAGCCCAGGAAACAGAGTGAGACTCTGTCTCAAAAAAAAAAAAACAAAAACAAAACATTTTTCAACTTCTCAAGTTCTCTACCCTTCCCTACTAAGGAGAAAGGCAAGAGCAGAAAACGTGGAGACGAGAAGTCAGGAGATGGAAGACTTCTCCAGGCCCAGCCTCTGAAAGCCAAATACCCTTCTCAGGTTCCCAGGAAGCTCTGGTCACCCCAGAGTGCTGCGCTAGAAGCCTGGAGCCTTCACAGCTTCCATGGAGAGAAGGGATGGGAGGCCTAGATCCTCACCATTCTTGGGACCTCACACTATGTAAGTGAGACTTCCCAGAGCACTTTCACCTCTGTTTGCACATTTAATGCCCTGGCAAAGCATCTAGCATGTGATGAGAGCTCAAGCGCTTTTGATGTGTCAAGGTAATTTGTCCACAGAAAGTGGCAGACTTTCTTTTGGAGACCAGAAACGGCAGGTGAACAAAGATTTCCTGGCCAGAGACTATAAAGGTTCCAATGTATATTTTTTTACAGATTTCAAAAATTCCTAGATATGAAATGGGTCTTAGCGATTCCTTAGTCAAACCTCAGGGACATTGTAAAGGGGTAAAAAGGCGCATATAGAATATGTCCCGTGGCACCAATTCATGCAGCCACCACTAAGATACTCCCCTGAACAATTTCTAGTACAGTGACACAGTGTGGAGGGAGACAGGTAGTAGGCACGTTATATTTTCTCTTGATACTGTTTGTCCTTGTTATGACACTATCAAACTCCCAGCCTCCCAGCCTCCAGATGCCAGGTCATTTGGCTTCTAAGTAGCAAATTATTAAGTCAAAATACAATGAAGAGTTGTCACCCAAAATCTTTGACATAGCAAAGGATGGGTTTAGGAGTTAGGTAGCATCATGAAATGAAACACTGCTTTTTTTTTTTTTTTTTTTTTGAGACAGAGTCTCACTCTATTGCCCAGGCTAGAGTGAGTGCCGTGGCGTCAGCCTAGCTCACAGCAACCTCAAACTCCTGGGCTCAAGCGATCCTGCTGCCTCAGCCTCCCAAGTAGCTGGGACTACAGGCATGTGCCACCATGCCCGGCTAATTTTTTCTATATATATTAGTTGGCCAATTAATTTCTTTTATTATTTATAGTAGAGACGGGGGTCTCACTCTTGCTCAGGCTGGTTTTGAACTCCTGACCTTGAACGATCCACCCACCTCCGCCTCCCAGAGTGCTAGGATTACAGGTGCTTGAGCCACTGTGCAAAGCAAAACACCTGGCCATGAGTTCCAGCATCGGAGCAGAAAGGCAGAAAGTGAGAGATCAGTTCTCTAAGTGCCCGTTGGGGACCGCGGGAGTCCTCCCCGTGTGGCCTCGCCCCAGCAGCACCACACCTGGGAACTTAGGGAAATTAAATTAGCAAGGTAACTTCTGCCCCGCCCCTCCCCCCCCACCTACTGAATCAGAAACTGCATTTTATCAAGCCCGCCAGGACACTGGGGCGCCCACTCAGGTCTGATTACCCTGTTTTGCAGCCGTGTCTTCCCCCTTCCTGAGTTATGGGTTCTTTGAGACTCTGCCTCGGGCTAGCCGCTTTCCCCAAGAAAAAAGGAACAAGCAAACACTTTTGCACACAATTTCAGGGGAGTTCAAAGACCACCATGACACCCATTCAAGAAAAGCCCTACTGCTTCTGGTAGTTCTGTTGAAAAAAAATAAATAAATAAAAATAAAATAAAATAAAATAAGAAAAGCCCTAGACATGTGGGGACCCCGCGGAGAAGGCCCCTCTGCAGGTAGCAGCACGTGTCCTTGCAGTGGCAGGGAGCAGTCAGGTCTTCGGAACTGGACTGTAGGCAGGTGAAGGTGTTAACCGTATTTCATTCCGTCGGTTGCAATCAGCCTGCAAGTCACAGCAGCAAGCAGGGACTCCAGCCTGTCGCTGTCATCACCGGCCCCGCGCCGCACGCAGGGCCGGGTCTGCACAGCACCCCACAGCCCGCTTCAATTGGACTGATTTCCAGAAGGGAAAGGCGAGAAACCGCCGTCAGGGTGGCACTCTACACGTTGCATCACAGCATTTTCTTTTTTGGAAATCAAAAGCCACACTTGGGAAGGGAGGAAGGAGGTGGGTTCCCGCGGCTGCGGCGGGAAAACGGGCGCAGCAGCCCGTCCCCACCAGCAGGGCCGTCCCCGGCCGGGAAGGGGCTCCCACGCTTATGCTCTGCGGCCACAGAGTGCTTATAAGTATCTTCAAGACATTCCGCACACAAATCGAGACTCTCAGCCACTCTTGCAGAACGCTCCTAGGCTCTGGCGCAGTCCCAGCCCGCACGTCGCAGGGCGTCCTGCCCCGCCCCGCCCCGCCCCGCCCCGCCCCGCCGAGGGCCGCACCTGCCGGGGAGCTGGGGGGCTGGGGTCCGCCGCGCTCCCGGGCCCAGGCCGCGCGTGTCCTCGTCAGCCGGGGTGCATGGGTGGGTTCTCAGCAATGCTGCACCCAGAGCAGCAAGATAAGAGGTGGAGACCTCCTACCTGCATTTTTTGTTCTAGCATGTCCCCCCTTGCTCTGGCTTTGCCGTCTGCGCCCGCTCTCTCATCACGCCCGGGCAGGTGCGGACACTCCTCCGTGTGCCCCGCGGCGCGCCGGTGCGTCCCTTCCACGTGGCTGGCCACGCGTCCAGTTGTCACTGTCCCTCCCGCCAGTCTGCAGATGCTGTGAGGGCGGCGACCACAGCGCTTTGGTCACTGCTGAAACCCTAGTCCAGGGCCGGCGCAGCAGAGGAATTCAATAAGAAGGAAGGAAGGAAGGAAGGAAGGAAGGAAGGAAGGAAGGAAGGAGGAAAGGAAGGAAGGAGGGAGGGAGGGAGGGAGGGAGGGAGGAAGAAGGGAGGGAGGGAGGAAGAAGGGAGGGAGGGAGGGAGGGAGGGAGGGAGGAAGGAAGGAAGGGAGGAAGGAAGGAAGGAAGGAAGACGGAAGACGAAGCGAGGGGGGAAAGAAAGAAGAAATGGAGAGAGGGCGGAAGGAGAGAGAAGGAGGCCGTGGCCAGCGAGGCCCGGCACCCCTGCCTCCGCGCAGAGCCCCTGCACAAGGCGCGCCCGCAGCCGCTCCCAGCCCAGTGAGCGCAGGGGATGCGACACTTTCTGCCCGCGACCCTGGAAAGACGCTGCTAGCGGAGAGATTGCAGGAAACCACTGCCTTTCTTACGTGCCGGACCCTAGCATGTCAGGGGAGATGGAAAAAAGAAAAAAATCCGTAGTGTCCTGGGGGAAGCCAGCGCGACAGAAATGAAGAAAGGAAAGAGAAGCAACTCTTGGACACCAGGACATACAGTGTCACCACAATGCTGGGCTAACTTCTGGCTGTTGGTCACAGGAATTCTGTGGATGTACCTAAGTAGTCTATCTCAGTGAGGCGCCCTGAGAACAAAGCCCCAGACGGGTAGGAAGGCTGCCCGCTGCGGGGCTCAGCTGCAAGCCAGATGCGTGAGCTGCCCCGCCACGCGCTTCCTTCCTCGCGCGCCTCGGCCACGGGGAAACGCGAGTGTGCACCGCCACCAAGAGGCCCTGCTCGGTAAGACGACGAGACATGGGAAACCATCAAAACCATAAATGTCTGAAGAGCGATGCATGAGAAGATGAAAACGATAATGATTTAATTTTAGTCTTTTTGAGTTAACCGAAATACACATTCACGTTATTGTATATGAAACACTGGGAACTAGGAATGTCCGAGGGGGAGAGTCAAATCTTTAAAGATCCCAAACCAGGTACCGCTGGCCAGGAAAGAATGGATGGATCGGGAATTCAGTGCAGGCCCTGGATCCCATCCAGATGTTCAACCAGCTGGTCACACTGAGTCCCCTCCAGTCAATTACTTTTCTTGATGTTTCTAATCAACGGCATTATATATGTGATGCTATGAACTTTTATATTTAATATTAGCTCATAACTCGGGGTCCTAAACCAGATGTTTTGGGTGAGGAAGAAATTGGTGACTTATCAGGAGATTGAACCCAGGCCACTGGCTGCTCTCCAGGCATTCCGCCAGCTGAGCAGCAAAGCAGAGTGGCTGCTACCAGCTCTCTGGAGTTACAAGGGGAGGGAGAGGGAGACAGAGACAGAATATGAACATAAAGCTGCATTCAAGAAAATCTTTTATGAGTTTTTCTTTTCTCTTATAAAACAGGAGCCTGTGGCATTGTCTCAAGTCAATAATGGTCAGGCATTTTCAAAGCTCTGAACTCATCCCCCTCTTTCTTATTGACATGGGGGTGGGAGGAGGGGGGGAAGGAGGGGAAAAAGTAAAATATATGGCCAGGAGAAGGCGATGAGCTGACATGACTGATGGACCGTCACCAACAAGCTGGGATACTGTCTTAAAAACATTAACTGACTTTTCCTTCCAAGAAAAGTCCGCCTTTGCCCTTACCCCATCTGAACAGCTAGACCCACTCTTGGGAGGGATTGGGCAGAACAGAGAGCAAAGAACAAAAAGTCCTCTAGGCTTTGGTTTCCAAAAGCCTAAGACCCCCTCGCATCTCTCTTGAAAAACAGTGGAGCAGGGAGCAGAAATATTGGTGGATCCTGGAGACCTCTGCCCTGTGTCCGACTTCCTGGGATAGAGTCCTGGGGAGGTGACGGCCCCCAGACAGTGCAGGGCTGTGTGCTGTGTCTGGCCAGATGGGGCAGAGTGATTCCAAATGAGATAAGCCGTGAAAGGCACTCAGCAGGATGCCCGGAACCCAGCGAGTGCTCCATAAACTGCAGCTGTTACTGCTTTTATTAAGGTGCTCGAGTTCCAGGTGAGGTGCTAATCGCCAAAGCCACGTTCTCTGTGGTAGGCAGAGGGACACTTCCTTAGCAAGGACCCCCAGCACAGGCCACTCTCCCTCCTCCCAACACCAAACTGTATGGTTTTTCGGCGGTGGTGAAAAGAAAAGACAGACACAGAGAAAGAGTGGGGGCCAAACCACGTGGCTTTATTACACACTCGTGGACGAAGTTCTGGGGCCCCAAGAGAGGGGGGCCCCGGAAGTCGCCGCAGTTTGAAGGGGCTGAGGCCTTTTATACCCTTTGGGCGGGGCTAGGGACTTGTGGCCGGAAGAGCTGGGGATTCTCTATTGTGACCTTGGATGGTCGTTGAGAAATAGGAGGGGCTGGAGGTATTTGTGGAATCCAGGTGGACATCTGGGTGTGGTTCCTCTCAGTGGGTCCTGGCAGTTTGTCCTTGGCAGGTCAGGTCACTAAGCGTTTTCTTTTTCCATCTAGGGAGGGGAGGGGGCCCCTGCCACCAGCCTTACACAAACAAAATCTTTTTTTTCTTTTCTTTTCTTTTTTTTTTTTTTTACAAAGGAAACCACAATGAAAACAAGACCTCTTTTAACTAAGTTTCTTAAAATAAACCAATGTCAACCAATGTGTGATGGCTCATTTTATGTTTCAACTTGGCTAGGTCACAGTACCCAGATATGTGATCAACATTATTCTAGATGTTTCTGAGGGGGCTTTGTTACATGAGATTAACATTTAAATAAGCAGACTTTAGCAGATGACTCTGTGTAATGTGGGTGGGTCTCACCCAATCAGTTGAAAGCCTTAAGAGAACAGACTGCTGTTCCCAGAGAAAGAAAGACTTCTGCCAGCAGGCTGTCTTTGCCTTTTTTTTGGGGGGGGGGGGCCAGTGTCTCACTTTGTTGCTCAGGCTAGAGTGAGTGCCGTGGCGTCAGCCTAAATCACAGCAACCTCAGACTCCTGGGATCAAGCAATCCTTCTGTCCCAGCCTCCCGAGTAGCTGGGACTACAGGCATGGGCCACCATGCTTGGCTAATTTTTTCTATGTATATTACTTGGCCAATTAACTTCTTTCTATTTATAGCAGAGATGGGGTCTTGCTCTTGCTCAGGCTGGTTTCAAACTCCTCAGCCCCCCAGAGTGCTAAGATTACAGGCATGAACCACCGCGCCTGGCTGTCCATTTTTTTTTTTTTTCAGACAGGTCAAGTGGAGCAGTGGGAGTGGAGAAGGAACGAAGGAATCTGTAACTGGTTGTGATCAATTAGTTGTAAACACCACTGCACTTGGACCAACCTGTCTTTGGGCTTGAACTGCAACTCTTCCCCGAGTCTCCAACCTCCTGGCCTACCCTGCAGATTTTGGACTTGCCCATCTCTGCCAGAACAATAGCCAATTCTTTAAAATTATCTGTCTGTCTATCTATCTGTCTATCCTCACATTCTTGCAGTTCCGTTTCTCTGGAGAACCCTGACTAATAGCACAGTGATTCCACAAAAACATCACTGAATCCACACAAACGTGTCTGTCCTCACGGCCCTACCACTGAGCTGCCGGCCTGGAAGGCGAATACTAGAGGCTACCATAAAATATCGCCAGAGTGACAATCTCTCTGGGACTCAGTTTCTTCATTTAGAAGGCTAGGAGATTAGGCTATATGAGGAATGGTAAATAGATTTAATTTACATGCACCTTCGATCTCTGAGTAGGGGTCCTGGGAAACACTGTGTTGAGGAGGATTCTGAGGTGGCATCTGTGGTGAGGCACAGGGCGCCGTGATCAGTGGCTGGAGTGCGCAGAGTGGGGACGCGTGCCCACTGGTGTTTGTATCAAACCTGGCTTCTCAGCAGCACTGGTCTCACCGAGTTTTCACTCTTTGCTTAAACGCTCCATTTCCTTGTTCTCAGATTCCACCTTCTGCTAGTTTTCCTCTGACTCCTCTTAGCCTCCTTTTCCGGCCCCGACTCCGCTGCTCAAGTTTTAAGTGGTGGGAATGTGGCAGTGTCGCGGGGTTGGGCCTGGGCCACGTTTTCCTCGCTCTACGAGATTTGTCTCCCAGTGGATCTCAACTGGCTTCATGGATTTCAATAACATCTGAATGTCAATGAGCCCCGATTTTATATCCCTAACCCTCAATTCTTCTAGAACTCCAGGATTATGCACGTCACAGAGTATTTGCTATATCCACCTGCAATTGGCAGTCCAAACATGACATAATGAAAACAGAACTCTGATCTTCACTCACTGACTGTCCCCATAAGAGGTAACCCCATGTGCCCACTTGCCCAGGTCAAGACCTTGGAGGCGCCCTTGGTTCCTGAATGTCCATCCCTCTGCTCCACCCTTATCCATCAGCAGGTTCTGAGGCCACCCTTAGGATGAGATGCAAGCACCTTGTTCTTTGTCCCTATTGAAGCCACAGTCTAGAGGGACATATAATTAAATAATTGATGATAATTTAAGTGGAAACTGCCAGGAAAAGAAAGAAGTAGGCATTCTGTACCTACAGGGAGTGAGAGAGATTGAGAGAGGAAGGGGGAGAGAGACACAAAGAGAGAGAGAGAGAGAGAGAAGGAGGGAGTGAGAGAGAGAGGAGAGAGAGGGGAGGAGGAAGAGAGGGAGGAGGATGAGAGGGAGGAAGAGAAAGGGAGGGAGAGAGAGAGGAATGGAGGGAGGGAAGGAGGAAAAGAGGGAGAGGGAGGAAAGGAGAGGAGAGGAAGGGAGAGACCATCACTCATCATCTCTACTACTCCTTTAATCCCTGTCACAATTTTGGATAGCTGGGCTCAGAAGGGCTAAGAAATTTGCCCCAGGTTACCTGGCTGGTCTGGGCCAGGCCCAATACCCCAAAGTCCATGAAGCCCTGACTACACCATGTGTCTCCATAGATGCCAGCTGTGCCATGGGCACCCCTCTTCCCTGGGCAGCCCCTGACACCTGGGCCATTAGCTGCCCCCACACAGGACACCTTGACATACCTGGGTTCATTTCCAGGGATCACAGGATTCTGTACGGTCATTTCTCAAATTTCAGTAACATAAGGAACCTAATGAAATGAAAAAGTATTGAGGCCCCTGAGAATGTATCTGTGAACTCCAGATTGAGTTAAAGACTAAACGGTAGGCCGGGCATGGTGGCTCACGCCTGTAATCCTAGCACTCTGGGAAGCTGAGGCTGGTGGATTGCTCAAGGTCAGGAGTTCGAAACCAGCCTGAGCAAGAGCAAGACCCCGTCTCTACTATAAATAGAAACATATTAATTGGCCAACTAATATATATAGAAAAAAATTAGCCGAGCATGGTGGCATATGCCTTTAGTTCCAGGTACTTGGGAGGCTGAGGCAGTAGGATTGCTTGAGCCCAGGAGTTTGAGGTTGCTGTGAGCTAGGCTGATGCCACGGCACTCACTCTAGCCTGGGCAACAAAGCGAGACTCTGTCTCAAAAAACCCCCAAAAGACTAAACGGTAAACCCTGGTTCCTTCAGAGACCACCTGGTACCATCAGGGCCACACCTAGGCATGCAAATGTGGGCTCAGACCTGCCCCAGGTGGCCATCCCTGGCTATCAAAGCACCTCCCTCAGGCCTGTGGTGACTGTAGTCATGATTTTAGAATACCTTCAATGGAAAGTACTAACCTTATGAATTCTTACAGAATTCTCAGATCCCCCAGAACAAATCAACAGACCCAGCCCTTGCCCAAATAATGCTAGCCTGCAGGATAAAACAAAGCCCCTAAGACCCTTTGTGTTCTGACTTTTGCTGACTTCCAGCCACACGGCCTAGTCCTTCATCCTGAGCTTATCCTGCAGTAACAGCAGCTGCTAGAGGGGCAGTGAGTGAGTTGGGAGGAACATAAGCTTGGGAACTAGGCAGGCTGGAAACCCACTACCTGCATTAGTTATTAGTTTTGCAGTCTCAGCAAGTGATCCCTTGCTGCCTCACAGTTTCTCCTCTGTGAAATGACGATAATAATAAGATACACCACACAGGATCATTGGGAGGGGTAGATCATTTGTACATATAAAATGTGTGGTGACTGGGCCCAGTGCCTCATCCCTGTAATCCCAACACTTGGGGAGGCTGAGGTGGGAGGATCCCCTAAGACCAGGAGTTGGAGATCAGCCTGAGCAACATAGAGAGACACTTCTCTAGAAAAAATAAAATAAATTAGTCAGGTGTAGTGGTGTGAGCCTGTAGTTCCAGCTACTTGGGAGGCTGAGGCAGGAGGATCGCTTGAGCCCAGGAGTTTGAGGTTGCAGTAAGCTACGATGACACCATTGTACTCTAGCCTGGGCGACAGAGTGAGACTCTGTCTCAAAAAAGAGAAAAGAAAAAAGTTGTTTAGTTGTGTGTTGAATATAACTCTCAATATACAAAATCAGCAGTGCAAAAAAGCATATAAAGTATATTTCTTATACCTTCACTTATTTCTAATTCGAGCCACTATCATGCTGGGTCGTCAGAAAATTCAAATCTTGGAGTGTCAGAGGCCCCAGTCTCCTCAGGAGGCGCCTCAGTGTTCCTGGGTGTGGGGCGAGCTCATCTGCTAGGGCTGCCACAGTGAAATAACACAGCGACAACAGAAGTATGTCACCTCATGGTTCTGGAGGCTAGAAGTTTGAGATCAAGGTGCAGCAGGGTTGGTTTCTCCTGAGGCCTCTCCTGGCATCTAAGCCATCCTGGTCATCTCTCTGCCCACTTCACTGTCACCTTGGGGGGGCCTTCACCCAGGAAACAGGGCTCAGATCCCTGCTGCCAGCTCCCACTGCCTTTGCCCTCACCCCTTCCCTCAGCCCAAGGGAGTCTGTTCCAGGTTTTCCTGCCGGAGACATTTTGCCTGTTCAGGGAATCCTTTCTTCCCCCAAAGCTGAGGCTTTTGGAAAAAAGGCAAAGCAGACTCCAGGGCTGTGTTTTGTTTTTTTTTGTTTTTTGCCTCGTCTCTCTGCTGAGACCCAAGGCAGCTCTCACTTGCTGTTCGAGGTGAGGGAAAGGGGGACCCAAAGAAGAGGAAATTATCTCAAAATCACGTGCTTCCCTTCCCTGGAAACGCGTTAAAAGCTAACGCGGACGGGTGGAAGGGCAGAGGGCGGCCAGGCACGGGCGGTGCGCGTAACCGGGGCCTATTCGGCGGACAGACGGGTGTTTACCGTGTGTACGAAAGTTGTCACTATGCATCCGTGGAGGGAAAACATGGTTCACGTTTCCCGCCTGCTGTCAGCCCGTAAGCTCCTTAAAGGTGAAAAATAGTGCCTTTTCCTTATTGGCGTTACGACACTTAGCAGCGCTAAAAATAAGCTCTAAAAAGTATCTGGGCAGGGGAGGAACCGCCTCCCAGCGGCTCTGCCTTCCCCCGGGAGGGGGCGCCACTCCATCCTCCCGTGGCCAGCGGAGCGCTCCGCACTCCTCGGGAGAGTCCGCGGAGACCGCTGCCTGCCACGCCCCCTCCCCGGCCCCGGGACCTGGCGGGCTGGAGGCGGGGCTGCAGCGGGGGCGGAGTCAAAGGGGGCGGGGCTCTAGGAGGCGGGACTTCGGAGAGGCGGGGCTGCAGCGGAGGAGGCTCCGCTTTGGAGGCGGGGCTGCCGTGGAGGCGGGGCTGTAGGAAACACCTGGAAAATGCTTCCGGGTTGGGCATAGAACGGGAGCTGAGAATCTAGAAGGCTTAACTGCTTCGAGCCAGCGCCGACCGAGCGGACCTATTAGGTGCGAGGGAGGGGCTAGCTCCCCTTCAACTGGGAAGAACATTCCAGTCTTGTGGAGGGAGCCCTCTCAAAGCCTCCCTCTCTGCCTCTAAGCCAGAGTCTGTGAGTGATGGAAACCCCACTTTTCAGACTCTGATTCAGAGCTGCAGCTGGAATTACTCTAAAAGAGGGACCCGAAGCCTTGTCCTTCTAATACCCTTGGGTAGCAGACACAAGACAGGGAAAGCTGAGGGCATCCTGAATAGAAAGGGGGATGGAGGGTGCGGGGAGGGGAGTCGGTTGTAATGGGCTGAACTGTGTCCCCCCAAAATCCGTAGGTGGGTCCCCTCAGTACCTTAGGATGTGACCAAGGGCCTTTAAAGAGGTGATTAAGTTAAATGAGTCTGTTAGGGTGGGCCCTAATCCAAGCTGATCGGTGTCCCTACAAAAAGAGGAGAGCAGGACTCATGAGAGACACGGGAGCGTGTGTGTACAGAGAAAGGCCTGTGTGGGGATTCAGCGAGAAGGCTGCCATCCAAGGAGAGAGGCCTGGGAAGTGACTAGCCCTGTGACACCTTGTCTTGGACTTACAGCCTCCAAACTTTGAGAAACCTAATGTCCTGTTTAGGCTGGGCGCGGTGGCTCACTCCTGTAATCCTAGCACTCTGGGAGGCCGAGGCGGACAGATCACTCAAGATCAGGAGTTTGAAACCAGCCTGAGCAAGAGCGAGACCCCCATCTCTACTATAAATAGAAAGAAATTAATTGGCCAACTAAAAAAAATATATATATATATATAAAATTAGCCGGGCATAGTGGTGCATGCCTGTAATCCCACCTACTCGGGAGGCTGAGGCAGGAGGATTGCTTGAGCCCAGGAGTTTGAGGTTGCTGTGAGCTAGGCTGACGCCATGGCACTCTAGCTCAGGCAACAGAGTGAGACTCTGTCTCAAATAATAATAATAATAATAATAATAATAATGTCCTGTTTAAGCCATCCGGTCTTTGTTACCTAGTGATGGCATCCCAAGCAAACTGTTACTAGGCAGGTCTTCCATGCCATAAGCAAACATTTGCTGAGCTCCCTAGAGCCCCAGCCAGGCTGAGCCTGCCTGCCTTCCTTTCTCTCCCCTCCCTCCCATCCCTCCCTTTCTTTCTTTTCTTTTTTTTTTCTTCTTTTATCTTTCCCTTCCTTCCTTCCTCTCTCTCTCTCTCTCTTTTTCTTCCTTTCTTCTCTCTCTCTCTCTCTCTCCCCTTCCCTCCCTACCCCCATTTCTTCACTCTTTTTCTCTCTCTTTGCTTCTGACTCCTGATATATACGCATGCATTGGTTAACAACAGGAATAGGTTCTGGGAAACTTGTCAGTAGTTGATTTTGTCATTAAGCAGACATAATAGAGTGCACTTATACAAACCCAGATGGTATAGCATACTACATACCTAGGCTATGTGGTATGGCTTGCTGCTCCTAGGCTACAAACTTGTACAGCATATGTTACTGTACTGAATAGGGGAAGCAGTTGTTACACAATGGTAAACATTAATATTCTTGTATCCAAACATGTCTAAACACAAGAGGTGCAGTAAAAATACAGTATAAAAGACAAAAAATGGTACACCTGTATAGGCATTTATCACGAATGGAACTTATAGGATGGGAAGTCACTCTGAGTGAATCAGTAAGTGAGTGGCAAGTGAATGTGAAGACCTAGGACTTTACAATACACTACTGTAGACTTTATAAACACTGCACACTTAGGCTACAGTAAACTTATTTTTTAAAAGCCTATTCTTTCTTCAATTATAAATTAAACTTAGCTTACTGCAACTTTTTTACCTTATGAACTTTTAATTTGTTTTAGCTTTTTGACTCTTTTATAATAACCCTTATCTTAAAACACAAACACATTGTGCAGCTGTATGAAAATATCTTCTCTCTTTATATCCTTATTCTATAAGTCTTTTTTCTATTTAAAAAAATTTTTTTGTCCAGGCACAGTGGCTCATGCCTGTAATACTAGCACTCTGGGAGGCCAAAGTGGGTGGATTGTTTGAGCTCAGGAGTTGGAGACCAGCCTGAGCAAGAGCGAGACCCCACCTCTACCAAAAATAGAAAAAATTAGCCAGACATGGTGGTGCATGCCTGTAGTCTCAGCTACTCAGGAGGCTGAGGCAGGAGGATTGCTTGAGCCCAGGAGTTTGAGGTTGCTGTGAGCTAGGCTGATGCCATGGCACCCTAGCTGGGACAACAAAATGAGACTCTATCTCAAAAGAAAAAAAATAAAAATAATAAAAGAACCCAACAAGTTCTAGAAGCTGTGGTGTTTTTGAAAACACAAATATATTTTTAACACAATCAGTGCAATAGAATTTTGTTGTTCCAAGATAACTTTGAAGTTTATTTTTAGAATTAATTCATAGTATAGATCAGCAGTCAGCAAACAGTTCCTGTGAAAGGCCAGATAGTAAATAGTTCAGGCTTTGTGAACCATATAATCTGTCACAACTACTCAACTGTTGTAGCACCAAAGCAGCTGTTGACAATATGTAAATAAAGGGCATGGGTATGTTCCAACTTTATTTATGCAAACAGATGATGGGCTGGATTTGGCCATGAGGCTTACTGATTCAGTAAGTTTATTTTATTTTATTTTATTTTTTTGAGATAGAGTTTCACTTTGTTGCCCAGGCTAGAGTGGCGTCAGCCTGGCTCACAGGAACCTCAAACTCCTGGGCTCGAGCAATCCTACTGCCTCAGCCTCCTGAGTAGCTGGGACTACAGGCATGTGCCACCATGCCCAGCTAATTTTTTCTATATATATTAGTTGACCAATTAATTTCTTTCTATTTATAGTAGAGACAGGGTCTCGCTCTTGCTCAGGCTGGTTTCGAATTCCTGACCTCGAGCAATCCGCCTGCCTCAGCCTCCCAGAGTGCTAGGATTACAGGCGTGAGCCACCGCGCCCGGCCTCAGTTAGTTTAAAGTTGTATGAAAAGCATCTTCATTCACTGCTGCCAATGTATTCCTATGATTGAATGTATAACCTCATTTAGAAATATAGTCCTATCAAAAGTTTACTTTGGAGCTTTTCTTTTACTATGTGAATTTTCTATCAAAGGTGATTTTTCTATCCTTTTAAACAGAGATTACCAACATGTATACTTAAAGAAAGTGAACTTTCAACATAACTTGGTCATAACAAGATTTTGCAGATGAGAAAATCAAGAACCAGAAAGACAAGGGATGTGTCATCAAACACTGCGTGTTGCAACAGAGCAATGGCCTCCGAGGTTATTTTCCCTTCCTTGTCAGGCTAACAAGAACAGAAACTTAAATACATGCTTTTTAATTTCAGGAAAACCCCTCCTTCCTCCTTCCTTCCCTCCATCCTCTTTCTCTCTCTTTCTTAAATATAATTTGAACAAACTTGATTTTCTGTTTTCTTTGCAGAAAAGTAGAAATAAATTGAAGGGAAGAAGAAACAGGGGGAACAGTAACAGAAGCAGAGAAATTCTCTGTACAAAAGGTGACAAAAGAAATGAGAACTTGGAACAGAAAGAATGGCCTGAAAAAGGGTAAAAATGTTTTCTGTTACTTCAAAACCCTGTCATCCTTTTTGAGAACTAAAACCTACATCTCTGCCTCAGGCCAGTGGTGGGGAGGAACAGGAGAGCATCCTTTGTTTTTTGTGCCAGAGGAGAAGGCTGGGGGAATTGCCTGGGCAGAGGTCATCACAAGACTGTTTTAGCCAAAAATGGGATTATAGGATTAATCAGAACCATTAAAAGCTCTGTACTTCTGCTCCAGGCAAGATGTTGGTACTTTAAAATGGGAGGGAGCCTGCCAACTTCCTCACTTGCCGCCAAATTAATAAACTACTTTTTCCTTTTTTTAAAAAAAATTCAGTTTGAGGCCCTTTCTCAATAGAAAGCCTAGGCCAAAAGATCAGAATTCTATCCTCACGTTGTGCTAAATCCAGCAGGTTGGTTAGGCGTACAGGTTGGCTAAGGCAGTTGAGTACACTGTAGCAAGTTATTAAGCTTCTGAGCCTTGGTTTCCTTGCCTGTCAAATGGGGATAACAATTTCATCCAAGCAGTGATGTTAAAAGTGTTAAGTGGCCAGGCGCCGTGGCTCACGCCTGTAATCCTAGCACTCTGGGAGGCCGAGGCAGGCGGATTGCTCGAGGTCAGGAGTTAGAAACCAACCTGAGCAAGAGTGAGACCCCGTCTCTACTATAAATAGAAAGAAATTAATTGGCCAACTAATATATATAGAAAAAATTAGCCAGGCATGGTGGTGCATGCCTGTAGTCCCAGCTACTTGGGAGGCTGAGGCAGCAGGATCGCTTGAGCCCAGGAGTTTGAGGTTGCTGTGAGCTAGGCTGACGCCATGGCACTCACTCTAGCCTGGGCAACAAAGTGAGACTCTGTCTCAAAAAAAAAAAAAAAAAAAAAAGTGTTAAGTGAAGTAATGTCTTCTATAAAGGGTAAGATCAGTATGCCAGGGGTGCACAGAGGACTTCTTCCTACATGAAAGGAGAGAAGGACAATGTGACATTTCTGCTAAAGTCTAGCAGCTGCTAGACTAAACTGAGAAGTTTCTGCTTGTGTAAACTAAAATGAAATTTTAAGGCTTACCCCTACCGCTGACTAAATGGGCCCCCTCGTGGCCAAAGGAATATCCTAAAACTAAATTGTCTGCTGAAAGGAGGGAGGTCAGATATGCCTCATCATGTCCCACTCCCTTCTTGGAGACATCCTTTGTGACCCATTAACAGGCCTAAGGGTATGCGAGGCAAACCTGCAGGTCCTCAATTTATACAACAAATCTATGTCTGGTGGCTTATCTCTGATGACAGCTGCTTCTGTTAAAACATTCCAAGCCTTTAGACAAAGCTTCATGTCTTTAACCAATTACAAGCCAAAGAATCTTTAAACTCACCTATAACCTGTAAGCCCCCTCTCCACTTTGAGATGTCCCACCTTTTTGGGCCAAGCCAATGTATGCCTCCCATGTATTGATTTATGACTTTACCTGTAACCCCTGTCTCCCTGAAATGTATAAAACTAAACTGTAACCTGGCCACAGCGAGTCCACTTGCTCAAGGCTTCTTGGGAGTGACTCCGGGTCATGGTCCTCAAATTTGGCTCAGAATAAACTTCTTTCAAATATTTCAGAGTTTGGATTTTTCCATCCACACTTGAAAGTTTTTAGTCACACATAAACAGTTTGAGAACCTACTCAGGGACTTAAGGGCAATGTAATTCGTCCTTGGCAGACTATATGATTTGTTTCCAAATAACTTTTGCTCTTAAAACATCTCCTTCAGATACACTGTGGCCAGCAGATTCAGAGTTGTCTGGTTTCTAGGGGTCTAAACCTGCAGTACCTCAGATCCAATGAAAACAAAAGCACCCCTGTCCCAATTCTCCTATGACATTTTCTTATGTGCCCTGGGACCCCATCCCAGTCCCTAAGACATCAGCTTTCTGAGCTTTTTGAGGTCAAGATCTTGATGGTCTTATTCATATCTGTACACCAAGGTCTTAGGACAGTATCTAGAACCTGATAGAAGTTCAATATGTATATTTTGATTGAATGAATAAATGTGCGGGGAAGATCAGAGGGTATCTCAGACAGGGCCCTTCTAAAGTAGGTGTCTGTTGGTTAGATCACCAGAGCCTGCCTCAGCTTTGTAGGTGCAGGAAGTCAATTTATGAATACACCCAAGAGATGGCCATGGGAGAGGGTATTACCTCATGACAACCATACTTACAAGTGTGTATAACAGAAAGTCAAGTTCCAAATTATACATTTGTAACTGTACATATATGAAAATATACCTGTATCAGCTTATTCTGCCTGGTAGCCACATCCTCAGGAAAGCCTGAACTCTTCCATTCCAAGTGCCCTTTTGCAGTGTGATTTTGATATTTCTTACCTCAAGAGGTCGAGTATATTTTCCCTCCCTTTGGATCTGGGTGGGCGCTGTCTGTGTCTTGCTTTGACTTCTGGGCCTAATCCTTCAGAAGCACTGCAGTTTCACTTCACCCTCTTAGAGGCTAGCCATACACAAAGAAGCTCAGCCTGACTACTGAATGAAGGCAGTCTGTGCATATGGAGAGCTACATGTGGAATGGCCCCAGGCCCCAGATCTGTGAGGCCACTCACATGAAGCCACTCTAGCAGCCACTGCGAGGAGCACAGACAAGCCATCCCTAGTATGCAAAACTGTGAGCAATAAAATGGTTGAAAGTGATTTCAAGCCACTGGGTTTTTTGGGGGCGTTTATATACAAAATGGACAACTAAAAGAGACTCAAAGCAAGAGGAAGTGGTTGGATTATATTAATTGCAGTATCATTGTGTTCTGAAAGTCTGTTGCCTCAATTTCCACTTTCTCTGCCATCCTGATGGTCAGGATCCCTCTATTCCAGCAAGTCTGGAGATATCTTTCTGTCTCTGACTCTCTGATCTATCATTTTGGAGATACCAGTCAGACCAAATCCCCTTTGGATGACACATTTGTTGTTATCTTGACTGAATTTTGGGCCTTGCTCAATTTGAAAGGGACAACTCCTCTTCACACTGTATCAACTCCCTTTAGAGGCAGAAAAAGAAAAAGGAAATAGAAAAAAAGAAAAAAAGATTAAAAAAAGCGAAAAAAAGAAAGAAAGGGACAACTCCTTTTAAGCTATTGGCTTCTTCCTAATTTTTTAGTATTTATTGTCTGCCATAAGTCAGGCCCTGTCCTAGAGGCTAATGATACAACAGAGAACCATAAAAAGCCCTGTTTTCATGAAATTTATATTGTTTCTGAAAGTTTGGTCCTTGTCCCCAAGGCCACATCAGAATAATGAGGACAAGTGGTTTGAGGAGAAGAAAAGAGATTATTAATTTGCTGGCAAAGAGGAAGTTGGCAGAATCCCATCTCAAAGTACCAATGTCCTGCCTGTGAGCAGATGTACAGAGCTTTTAAAGGTTCTGATCAATCCCATCTTTGGCTAAGGCAACCTCATGACTTCTGCTCAGATGCATCTCATCTTTGGCTAAGATGATTTTGGGACTTCCGCCCACACAATTCCCTTGAGCCATCTTCTATGGCACAAATAACAAAAGACATTCCCCTGCCCTTCCCAAAAACAGGCCTGAGGCAGAGATGCAGGTCCTACTTCTCCAAACAGAGTAGGGGATGTTTAAACAGACAGAAAATGTTTTTGACATTTTGACAGTATCTAGAACCTGATAGAAGTTCAATATGTATATTTTGATTGAATGAATAAATGTGCGGGGAAGATCAGAGGGTATCTCAGACAGGGCCCTTCTAAAGTAGGTGTCTGTTGGTTAGATCACCAGAGCCTGCCTCAGCTTTGTAGGTGCAGGAAGTCAATTTATGAATACACCCAAGAGATGGCCATGGGAGAGGGTATTACCTCATGACAACCATACTTACAAGTGTGTATAACAGAAAGTCAAGTTCCAAATTATACATTTGTAACTGTACATATATGAAAATATACCTGTATCAGCTTATTCTGCCTGGTAGCCACATCCTCAGGAAAGCCTGAACTCTTCCATTCCAAGTGCCCTTTTGCAGTGTGATTTTGATATTTCTTCCCTCAAGAGGTCGAGTATATTTTCCCTCCCTTTGGATCTGGGTGGGCGCTGCAAGCTACCTTCTGTTACAATATTCCAATGTAACAGATTGTGAAAGTCCTTTGTCTTCATATTACCAGGAATAAAAATATGACCCAGAGTATCGTTATGGAGCAAATGGGCTCGCTGACCAATGTGCATAAAAGCCAATACCATGGCACTGAGGAAAGAAAGGCACTATTGCAAGGCTAGCCTGCAAGGGGAGAGGAGTCCGGCTCAAATCTTTCTCCCCAATTTGAGGTCTGGGGCAATTATAGGCTCGGAAGGAAAGGGAAAGGATTTAGCAGTGTTGGCTTTGTAGGGTTCTGATTTGAGGGCTTCAAATTTGACCATTTGTGGGAAGGTATGTTGAGGCAGATTTTAGCCTTAGATCTTCTGGGCCAATGGACCCCTTGCTTCTGAAAGAGTTCCAGCATTTGGGTTCAGATCATGTCCTGGTCTTTTTGGTTCTGAGGGGAGGAATTGTTGATTCCAGGTTAATGGCCAAAGCTTTGTGTATTGCTCATGCCTAGGCTACATGACTTGCAGTTTTTGGTGCTGTGTTACTTACGAGGTAACTTGACATTTTGTTATCAACAGAGCAGGCCCAATTTGGGCTAGTCCCACAGTTACAGTATCAGTGCAGAAAAGCGTACCAAGCCCTAGAAACAACCTGATAACCACCAAGCCTTCCCTAGCTTCTTCATCCAGCTCTCACAATTTTATACAAGTAGATGACCAAAAATGATTCTTCCTATATTTTTAAGGTATGAGAAGTTTGGGATTACCTGACAGATAGATGTGTGCCCAGGGCACCAAGGAAATAGAGGAATGACATTGTGTATGTGTGTCTGAATAATTTGATATTTCAAAAAATATGGATCAGAATGGTCATGGGGAAAAATTAGTATTTTATTGCACTAACACTTTATTTAAAGCAGCTTTTTAAAAGTATCATTTTATTTTATTTTGAATACTTATGGGGATGGTGGTATCATAATCTTTTCAGTATGTAAGCCCTCTGAAGGTGTAAAGCAGATCTACAGAGTTTGCGTGACCCTCACTGGGAGGGTTACTTCAAGTACAAAACGTGTTTTTACAGAGTGGGTGGTAATCCTCCATAGAGGCCGTTTCATATTTGAGTGGATCTTTCAGGTAAACTATCTCCCCCATTTAAGGGGGCTCCCTCCCTGTATTTCTAGTGGCTTGAATTGGTATCTCTCTCAGGGAGAAATCTTCATTAGCTACATAAGGGTGTAACAAGTCTTTCTTTGCTTTTCAAAGGACTAGTATTGGGACATCTACCTCTGTGATGTCCCTAGTCAGTGTATATTTTATGTGGGTTGAAGCAGTTTATTTTCTCTTTAATTTTCCACCCCCCCTTTTTTTTACTATTTTGTTTATTTTAATTTCAGAGTATTACAGGGGTACAAACGCTTTAGTTACATAAATCGCCTTTGTATCGCCCCAGTCAGAGCTACAAGCGTGCCCTTCCCCCAGATAGCGCGCACCTGCACCCCTTAGGTGTGAATTTACCCATCCCCTCTTCCCCTCTCACCTGCCTGATACCTGATGAATGTTACTTGAGCGCCTCTTCTGTGCCAGTGCCACTTAAACCGATGTCAATAGGTAATTTAATTCTAAACATTTTCTTTTTAAAAATAGATTTATCATTCTTTATTTTTTCTTTTATTCTTCCAGTGACCAAGAGCACTTCAAGCCAATAAAATTTTTCTTAAGTAGGTACTGTTTTCATTCTCATTTTACAGATAATGAAACTGAGGGTCAGAGAGGTCAAGATCACTCAGCTAATAAATGACCCAAGACGCTCTTGCTCCAGAGCTTGTTCTCTTAACCCAGTTATACATTAATAGATTCTTACTTTTTTCCCAAAAGCTACTAAAATGATCATTTGAAACACGTCTTCATACGAATTACAGTAGAAATAAAATTAGCCAACGCTTCCATGCTAACGCTCAACACAGTTTATTTATTCCTCACGTTTAAACAAGATCGAACCAAAGCTCTGAGGGGCTGACTTTGCCGTAGGGTATTGCTCATTACAGGTGGAGGCAGCACTCTCACCTCTCAGCGCAACACCAAACTCCAAGCACCAGTGCTTTAACCAGTATTGCTTTTCCTGGCTCTGTGGTCCCGGAAGTCCCGCCCCAGGGGAAGGGCAGTTTCCGGAAAAAATTGAGACAGGGAAAGCCAGAAAGGGACAATGGGAGTGGCTGATTGTGGCGCTCTAGCATTCCTTCGCTCTATGGTCGCTGCCAATTGACAGGTCCCGAGCGGCAAGACTTCTCTCTATTGGATGAGCAGCCTCCCGTAGGCGGGCCTCTGGGTTCTCAGCACGCTGATTGGCTGGATGCGCCATGCGGAACGGAGGGGTTGTGCTTGGGGCACACGGACTGAGGTGACCGGCTGCTTTCTCACTCCAGGTGGAGACGAGCGAGCGCATGTGGGCGCTTCGCTCGCTGCTGCGGTCCGTGGCCGGGCGCACCATGTCGCAGGGACCCGCCCGCCGTCAGCGGCCGCCTAAGGACCCGCTGCGGCACCTGCGCACGCGGGAGAAGCGCGGCCCGTCGGGGATCCCCGGGGGCCCGAACACTGTGTACCTGCAGGTGGTGGCGGCCGGCGGCCGGGACGCGGGCGCTGCGGTCTACGTCTTCTCCGAGTACAACCGGTCAGTGCGCCGCGCCGGGACTCCGGCCGGGCCTCCATGGCGTCCCCTTACCGAGCTCCGCGCTGCCCTGCCGGGCCCTCCATGCTGTCCGGGCCCTCCATGCTGTCCAGCCCCAGAGCGTCGCGGCTCCTCCCAGAGCTTAAGTGTCCCCTACTTTACACGTGTGGGATTTCACCGTTGCAGCAGTTCTTGGTGTTTTGGTGGGTGGGAAATCCTAGAGTCCTTGTATGCCTTCGTCCATGTGATTTCCTGGGATCAAGAAAGAACTTCAAACTTGTGTCTAAGGGTCCTTTTCCCAATCCATGGGCCCTGGGCTGGCTTTTAGCACACTCTGAGCCATACCCCCTCTGTGCACCCCAAGGCTGGGGTCTCTTAGTTGACATATGTGGTAGACAGATTTGGTGAGGAGCTGATGGGGGTAATGCTCTATCTTGACCCAGCACAAGCCCACACAGGCCTCCCCTCCGACCTTTTCTAAGAAGGGTTCAAAACCTGCCGTCCTAATAGCAGATATGTGGCCAGGCAGTACATGGACTTTTAATGTATGTTGATTTGTTTCCAGAGTCTACAATAAAGCATCTAATCGATGTCAGAGATTTTACGGAATAGAGTCTTTCTGTAATGTTTATCTTGTAGGTATCTCTTCAACTGTGGAGAAGGTGTCCAGCGACTCATGCAGGAACACAAGTGAGTCAATCATTTGCTTTTGGGGTGGAGATGATTGTGGGCTTGAAAGCTGAGACAACAGGCAGGTGTGTGTTTATAGCAAAAGATGTGGTCCTTGGTCAGTCCATTTTATCTTGCTCAAATGTTTTTCTTAGGTTGAAGGTTGCTCGCCTGGACAACATATTCCTGACACGAATGCACTGGTGTAATGTTGGGGGGTTGTGTGGTGAGTATATTCTTTGCAGGGTCAGAGGCTGGCGGGGAGTCTGAAATTTTAATCTGCTTCACCTTTTTGTTTTGCACATCTTCTGAGTCCAGCAGAGGTGAATTTCTTTTTATGCCAGCTCAGTGTTACTGTCTACTTGGTTTCTTGGGTTGCTGGGCCAGAGGTTTATGGCAGAAAAATGGAGGGTGTAGCAGTGGTGATTTCAGTAAATTTACCATGGGGGCCATTGGCAGCCACACACAGGTACCAACTATCCAGATTACTCCATCATTCATGTCTGTCAACTGGGAAGGTTGATTGTGTTGTAGCCAAATTTTGTAAGCTTGGTGATGTGGATGGGAAGGGGTGAATTGTTTGTTTTTTTTTTTTTTGTAGCTCTGAGGTATTTTATTATAAAAAGTTGGTATTCATATACATAAACTAATATGAACTTAAAATTCATCATACATTTACTTCATTTTTTAGCTTGACCTAGTAAATCTTTAGCTTCATTGATTTTGGCTGCTATATAAGGAGATCCTCCTTTGTCTGGGTGATTTAAGAGCATAATTTGTCAATGAGCATCTCTTATTTTTCCTTTATTGGCAGTAGGGCTTACACCTAGTATTAATGCTGCTTCCTGTTTTGTCATTTTGGGTTCAAACCTACCTCTGAAGGCAGATTTTGGTAGACTTTGAAAAACTTGTTTTACTTGAGGCTCCATATGCTTTATGGCTTGCAAAACATAACAGCCTGCAAATCCTGCAGCAGCAATGGTCAGTCCAACTGCTACCACTGTACTGGCCATGTTTCGGGCTCGGCTTCCCTGCTTCCACCGGGAGCATGTATCATCCCAGCCCAGAGGTTGCGGCCACTACCTATGCGCCTTTATCAGAGAGCGATGCATTCGCAGGCTGCAGGCACAAGCCTTCCAACCACAGGCACCGCTGAAACATGACAGTCAGGAGTGGATTGTTGAACCAGTCCCAGTTCTCAGGACTGAGACTTGGCTGAGGCAGGTTAGGCACCTAGGGTACAAAATTTAAGGCCATCCTTTCATTTGAATGACTCTGAGAATGAGTACCTCTTAAAATTTTGCACACTAGGTGCCTCACTGCCTCACCCTAGTATCAGCTCAGCCCATTCTAGAGGCATTTGAGAAATATTTGGCATCCCTTATACCTCTAGCTAGCATCACTTCTGCTCTGCACATGTTCCCTGATGAGTGTTTAGAAGCTGGAAGGAGGACACATAGATAAATAGCTAGATAAGTACAGGGTGCTCTTCCCAGGAGTGACTGTAGGTCAAGTTGATGAGAGATCTCGTTTTATTCATCCTTTTTAGGAATGATTCTTACTTTAAAGGAAACCGGGCTTCCAAAGTGTGTACTTTCTGGACCTCCACAACTGGTGAGTCTCTCCTGACTCACCTTTCAAAACCAACCTTTGCTTTTTTAATGTTAGTAATAAGAATTTTCATTTTTGCAAATTAGTCTTTTGCTCTCCAGAGATACCTGGTAATGGAGTAAACATTTCACCTTTCAAATTGAATAGACTTGAGTTCAAAGCCTAATTAGAATGAGTTACTTTGCCTTTCTGAGCCTCAGATTTATCTATAAAATAGCTATAATATTTATAGAGTTGTTATTAAAGATTAAATAACACATATAAAGCACTAAGTCACTTTATTAGATGTTTGGCATCCAAGTAGGTATGCAGTAAATGTTGGCTTTTGTTTTTACTCATGTATTAAATTTCAGATATCTTCTTACCTTCAAAACCAGCTTATTACACTGTAGAGAAGTTGTCTGCACATTGTTAAAACTGTTGAATGTATCAGTTCATTTTCCAGTTCTTAAGAAGAAAGGCAACCAGTCACCAAGACCTATTAACTCTATCTCGAAAATAATGTCTGAGATCCATCCATTTGTCCTAATCTCATTGAGACCTTCATTATCTCTGTCTTACACCCCTGTGTACTCCAATAGCCTCCCAAATCCATTCTGCCTCCCTGTAAGTGATTCCCCACACCACAGCCAGAGTGGTCACTTTAAGACAGAAATGTAGTGTCACTTTCCAACCTAAAATCCTTTAAGGGCTCCCCATTACAATGCAATGTGAGCATTGTAATATGGCCTACAAGTCCTATAGGCCCTGGCCCCTACATATACTTCCATCTGTACCTGTCACCGGGCTACAGCCCCAAGGGCCAGCTCTTCAGCTTTTTTCACCTATTGCCCCCACCGAAGACATGCCCACCTTAGGGCTTTCGTCCATACACGAGTTCCCTTTGCCTCTTCTCGTCCCTGTCTATATCATTACTGAACATTTAGGGTTCAGCCAGAAGCTCATTTATTCCAGAGCTGTCCCCGCCTCTCCAGACAAGTTGGATTCCAGCCTTCTGCACTTTTCATTTTTCTTGCAGAGCGCTTACCATAATTGCCACAAACTTGTCTGTATTACCATTTGTTTCATTTTTGTCTCCTCCACTGGGTTCATGAGAGCAAGGAATCTCTCTTTTTCATTGCTAAATCCTTGGCATCTAACATATAGTAGACACTTAGTAAATATTTGCATAAATGAGGTACATAATACTTATTAAAGTTTGTTTTCTGTTGATACCTATTGATACTTTTTATATACTTGAATGCTTTGCTGTGCTGTCTATTTGTTTAACCATAACTATTCATTTCTTTGTTTTTTTCTTTAGGAAAAATACATAGAAGCAATCAAAATATTTTCTGGTCCATTGAAAGGAATAGACCTGGGTATGTCTTTAACTATGACTCATTATCTCCTATTTCTTACTCATACATACCCTGACCTCTCATTATCATTATTATTATTATTATTATTGTTATTTGAGACAGAGTCTCACTCTGTTGCTGGGGCTAGAGTGCCGTCGTGTCACCCTAGCTCACAGCAACCTCAGACTCCTGGGCTCAAGCAATCCTTCTGCCTCAGCCTCCCATCGTGCATGCTGTGTGACAGTCTCCATTCAGGCACCAAGGCTCCTTCCTCAGTCCTAGAGGTGCTCTTCATTGTCAAATTGCCTTAAATTCCTTGAAGGAGGAAGAGAAGGTGTGAGCAGGGGTTGGTAAAGGTTTTGTGGCTGTTTGTGTGTACTGCCCTTTAGCTCAGCTGTGGCAGGAGGCTCATGGTCTCTTGATGGGAAGAGGCCTCATTGAGGATGGCAGTTGACACTGTTGAGTTTGTATCCTGGCCCTGGTCTCTTGTCTGTCTTTGGCTTATTAATGTTTCTCTTTTTATAAAGCACACTAGCATTTTATTTCTAAGTGCATACCAGCCCCTATGATTGAGATGATAGATTTCCTGGCCTCACAAGCCTATTTAACTTGGATCTCTTACATTTGAGTATTTTCTTTTAAAAAAATTTTTTTAATGGATGGTCACTAATGCTCATAACGTATCTTTTCATTTGGCTGTAGTCAATATGAATGGCTGGCGAAAATATATGTTTGTTTCTCTCTTAAAAATTTTAATCTGCTCAGACATTCTCAGATATTTTATTTTTTTAATTAATTAATTAATTTTTTTTGAGACAGAGTCTTACTCTGTTGCCTGGGCTAGAGTGCCATGGTGTCAGCCTAGCTCACAGCAACCTCAAACTCCTGGGCTCAAGCAATCCTTCTGCCTCAGCCTCCCAAGTACCTGGGACTACAGGCTTGCACCACCATGCCTGGCTAATTTTTTCTATATATTTTTTGTTGGCCAATTAATTTCTTTCTATTTTTAGTAGAGATGAGGTCGCTCTTGCTCAGGTTGGTTTTGAACTCCTGACCTTGAGCAATCCTTCTACCTCAACCTCCCAGAATGCTAGGATTACAGGTGTGAGCCACGGGCCCGGCCGACATTCTGGTTTTAGTAGCAGATTGCTACCAGAATTCTGAAGCAGTTTACCAGTTATGACTGGTGATCTTGGAAGCTAAATTTCATATGTCTTACAAATGCATTCACTCTCTTTTTGTATGGTTTTCATGTAGCTGTGCGGCCCCACTCTGCACCGGAATACCAGGACGAAACCATGACGGTTTACCAGATCCCCATATATAGTGAGTATGAAAGCCAGATTTCCTCATAGGAGGATCTAGGTCCTAAGTAAGGAAAATGTGGGTGAAGCTAGAAACTGCACTGGGCACCCTGTTTTGTGTTCGGAGTATGACTAGGAATTTAGCTAAGGAATTAAGATATGGTTCCTGAGACCCCTTTAACTCATGTATAATGATAGCGATTATGCTTTGGAATATTACATAGTCAACCACTGTCAGAACATAGATTGCACCCAGATTTGCACATTCATTGCTTAGTGTTTATTTGCCACAGACATAAGTAACCTCCTTTGATGGGAGGATTCTGGAGAGGTTTGGATAATATATTTTTTTAAAAAGGAAGTGTTGTTAGTGGGTCAGAAGCTCCTATAAAGCTTCAGGCTGCAGGGCCTGTGTGNTATTTTTTTAAAAAGGAAGTGTTGTTAGTGGGTCAGAAGCTCCTATAAAGCTTCAGGCTGCAGGGCCTGTGTGGTTTGGACTTAGGAACAGGCTGCATGTCAGTCTCATCCTAAACACTTCCATGTCTGGTTTTACCTACATGAAGAAAATACCAAGCAGTAGGGACATTTCAGATGAGAGCACCCAACAAAGGCCAGAGAAGTCTAGCATTTGACAGGGAGATGAGGCCTACGCTGGCCCATGGGCAGAAGAGGGTACGGGAAGGGGTGAGGCTGCAGTGAGCCACGAATGCCTGTGGGATGGTGAGCAGACTGGGCTGAGCAGCACGCTCCTGGCCTGGTTCACTCACGTCAGAAGTTTCATCATACCTGACTCTTGCTGCCGCCCCCCGAGCCCAAGTTGTGTCCCTCAGTTTCTTTCTAGCACCCTGCTCTTCCCTTTTTTGCATGTAACAGCTTATTTTTCTATAATATGTGCTCAGTTTTGTTGATCATTGTTTTCCCAGGGCCCACCATCCTTAATGAGTGAGCATGCATGGAGGAGCAGGCAGGGTTTCTGTTTAGACCATCAGCTGTGCTTTAGCTTCTTGGAGCTGTGAATTTTTTATCTTGACCTTGAGATTTAACTAACTGCACAGCTGTGCTCCTCCTGGAGATAGGTACCTTTTGGGCATTCATTTGTTCAGTGAGCATGGAGATAATGCATCAGCTTGCCTGCAGACTGCATGCTGTTAAGTCATCACTGTTCAGTTTGTACCCTGGGCAAGGCTCTGAGCTCAGTAGAAATGTAAAGATGAGTAAGATGTAAACGTAGCCCAGAGACCAGGTGGGGAAGTAAGTAGTTATTTACTTTATGGTAAGAAGCGTGTTGATTGCATTGGCATTCTCACGTGTGAACACCTGGGCTTTGGCTGGTGCATCTTGTGCAGTGTGTAATTTGATGGTGTCCTGTGCTGCCTAGGTGAGCAGAGGTGCAACCAGCACCAGCCATCGCAGAGTCCAGAAAGACCCCTCGGCAGGCTCAGTCCAGAGCAGTCTTCAGACTCTGGGTCAACTGAAAACGAGCAGCACCTTCCCCATGGTAATGGTATAAACAGAACACACCAGGAGAGCTTGTATTTTCTTAATTCTCTGCCTCATAATACTCTAAGTTAGAATCATTATTATAAGAAAGCCACATGTGTGTAAAACAGATTCTTCTTCCTGGGCACATTGTGACTTGGTCCTGGGGAGAGTGAGAAGGGTTGCTATAAAAGTAGCAGTCCTGAGCTATAAAGACCAGTCCAGTTTTTGGCCTACCAGGGCCTGGATAGGGCCCAAACTGTATTCAGTTTACTTAGGGGAGAACTGAGCCTGGCAAACTGATTTATACAGAGGGCTTTTATATTTTTCATTAATGGGACCTTAATGCAAATCAGTTTTGCATTAATGCAGAAACTGTAACTGCTAAGCTGACAAAACAGTCAAATCCATGAAAGGATCTACACCTTTTCTTCCAGAATGACAACCTACTGAGGAACCAAGTTAAAAGTCCAGGATTAGACCGGGCATGGTGGTTCACGCCTGTAATCCTAGCACTCTGGGAGGCCTAGCACTCAAGGATTGCTTGAGCTCAGGAGTTCGAGACCAGCCTGAGCAAGAGCGAGACCCTGTCTCTACTATAAATAGAAAGAAATTAGCCAAACAACTAAAAATAGAAAAATTTAGCCGGGCATGGTGGCGCATGCCTGTAGTCCCAGCTACTCAGGAGGCTGAGGCAGGAGGATCACTTGAGCTCAGGAGTCTGAGGTTGCTGTGAGCTAGGCTGATGCTGTGGCATTCTAACCCGGGCAACAGAGTGAGACTCTGTCTCCA
>VSMD01029000.1:29116-51306 GCA_008750895.1 Mirza zaza
AAAAAAAAAAAAAGAAAAAAAAAAAAGTCCAGGATTAGATGATCAGAGGGGTTGGGCTACTTCAAGTTTTTGTTGTCCTTAATAGAAGGACAGTGTTGGCAAAGCTTGGCAAAGTCATCTTTCCTTTTTTTTTGAGACAGTCTGATTCTGTTGCCCAGGCTAGAGTGGCACGGCGTCATCCTAGCTCACAGCAACCTCAGACTCCCGGGCTCAAGTGATCCTCCTGTCTCAGCCTCCCGAGTAGTAGCTGGGACTTCAGGCACGAACCACTGTGCCCGGCTAATTTATTCTACTTTTATTTGTCTCGCTAATTCCTGTCTATTTTTAGTACAGATGGGAGTCTCACTGTTGCTTAGGCTGGTCTCGAACTCCTGAGCTCAAGCAATTCTCCCGCCTCAGCCAGCTCCCAGAGTGCTAGGATTATAGGCGTGAGCCATTGTGCCTGGCCAAGGCCTTCTTTCTGTCCTGAGGTCGTGTCTGTCTGGTGACTTAGAAAAAGCCAACCCTGTATGCTGTCCTTCTTTTGGATGGCACAGGGTAAAGACTGAAACATACATTTTTTTTTTTGCAAGCCTTTTAGCTTTTGTGTTATTTCTCATATTCTTAAATGTGTTGTAAAGCACGTTACAATTTTTTTTCTATCTTCTCCAGTTCTAAGCAAAATGTATCATTTAAAAAAATTTCACTTGCCATTCTAAAGTTTTTCTGGTCAGAGTTTTGTGTTTTCCATTTACCCAAATACATCTCAACATAAATCGAGAAAGGGGAAAATAAGTTCTGCTTAAGAATATTAATGTCTTCAACCTTTGTATTGAGACAGTAATGTCCAATTAATTTTTAATGTGACGTAAAACTAGGTATCAGGTGATTTTTATTTGTGAAGTCTTTACAACATTCACATTTACCTTGTTATAATCAAATATGTTTTTCCTTAGGTGTTAGCCAGAAAAGGAGTGGCAGGGACCCTTCCTTGGTTGTAGCTTTCGTCTGTAAGGTAAGAGAGCCTTTCTGGAGGGTTGTAAGTGATCTTGGGTTTGGTTGGCAATCTGTGGCTGGTACTTTTCTAGTAACTCAAAAGTAGAAGCTCCTGAGTTACCTGAGCCAAGAAGAAATACAGATACCCAATTTCTCAAAATGCCCCCTATATTTTTGTATCCTTTTAAATTCTCTTCTAGTGCTCTGTCAGTCTCTGGATATATTCATTTATATTTGTCTGTGGTTGGTCCTCTTGGAGTTCAGAAATTGTTGAAGGCAACTGTGTGTTGTTTCCTTTAAATCCATTTGGGCTTTATTCAGACCCTTTCAACTCTGTTTTAGTTTATTTCATTTCTCTGCAGTAGTTAAGGTCTGACATTAGATCAGTTTTAATATTAGCTAGCATTCACAAGTGCACAGATCTGCAACTCTGAAATTGGTCAAACTCCATTAAAAATGTTACTATAATCTATAAGATCTGACTAATGGCTTATTTTTAATAGAACTTTGCATTAAAGTTGTATTATAATACAATCTGCAACAAATACTTTTGTCTAATGTAAGAAGACTACCTTGCCCTTTGTAGGATTTGATCTTTTTCTTTTTAAGAAGTAATGTTGATTTTAAAATATATTTGGAATTTTCATCCAAATTCTAATGCTTATAAGTGGAAACAGTTGTGGAGGGTCAGTGGTAATATTAGTTGCAGGATCACTGCTAGTATCACTTCTGCCAATTTGTTTGAATGATAATTGTGATTTATATGAAGTACTATTGCCAATAGACTTATTACTTGTGTGTTTCTGAGTTTTTAGGCAGCAAAGTAATTTTTAAAAATAATTCATAGTTAATTTTTAATTGTATTCCTGCCTTCCTGCATAGATGACATTGGGCATGATGAAATGTGTTTTCATGCGGTGCAGGCTCACTCTTACTCTGCCAGTTGCTCTGTTTTCAGGCACCTGGTCCTGGGAGCTGCAGACCATGACACTAAGTAGCTGCTGGCTGCCCACCCGTGCTTTTCTGTCCCCTCCCTTGCTGTCTGCTGCTGCTTCTGAGGGCTGCTGTCACTGGGTCAGCCTGTAGCTCCTTTCCTCCTTCTAATTAATTGGCTGCTCTCAGCTGAGGGTTTGGAAAGCAGTAAGGTTGAGCTAGGTCAAGTTCTGGGAGGCTCTGGGCATGAGGGCCTGAGAAACTCATGTGATGGAAGAGCGTGGGCTCAGCGGCTGTTGGATTGCCTGGGGCCTTGTTGGCTTGTGTTCTGGTTCTCATCCATCTTCCAAATATTCTGCATTCCTCACATGGGAGCAGTTCTCCATGGGTTGAATTCAGCTCATGGAGAAATAGGTTTCCTGAGCTTTAGGTCTGCAAGTTCCTTTTAAACATTAGAAACATGTAGTTGCCATTCTCCAACTCATTTGGATGTGTGGAGAGAATGTTTGACCATGGCAATGCTTGTTAATGTCATTATCTAAAGATGTCAGCTGAACTTGATTATCTTTGTGTGCTATGCACTCACTGAAGCTGTAATCCTCCTTCTTCTAGAACAATATTTCTCCAAATGGAAAATTCTAGAATCCTGAGAATAAGACTTTGGGATACAAATTTGATTCTTGGCCCTAAAAGTAACTTCTTAACTTGAGGAAGTTAAAAGAAAATGCAAATAATTTATAAAGATTTAAAGAAGAAAATGAAAGTTAAATGTAATTCAACATTCAAAGACCTGTTAACATTTTATGCCATGCCTGACTTTTTGAAGTTTTATGATAGGATTATTGTTTGCCATTCTAACATAATAAGAGCATATTGGGAATTTTGTGTTACAATTTTTGTCTAATCTAAAAGTGACAACACTATATTGCCAAATAGTTGAAAAATACAGTAGAAAACAAAAACCCTCTATCCTTTCGTTACCCTGTCACTGTCATTGGAATATTGCATTATACGAACTCTGCTTGGTCATTGCTCTGTTAGTGTTCTGGTGGTGTTCCTTTAGCTATAAATTGATGAGTATAGAACGATAGGACAGTGTTTCTCCTCAAGAATACTTGAGTATACTTATTTTGAACTTTGATAAGGAAATGAGTTACATTTTGTTAAATTTATAGTGAGTTAATTTTGGGAAATAAAGCACTGCAATTTTTAATTATTTAGGTTTGGTACTAAAGCATTTCAAAATACATGACTTCAGAATATGGCATTAATTTAAAAAACTCAGAAAGATATAATTCTAAGAAAATTGATTAAAACCAAGCTTCTTCACTGGCTACTGAGATCCCACTTCCATTCTCTCTGTTGCAGCTTCATGTGAAGAAAGGCAACTTCTTGGTGCTCAAAGCAAAGGAGCTGGGCCTCCCAGTGTGAGTGTCAGGGAGCATGTTGGGGACCTGCCAGGTACACCTCTGTTCCTAGAGAAAACGCATCTCACGGGCGGCTCGCCTCTTCCTTTCAGTGGGACAGCTGCAATCGCTCCCATCATTGCTGCCGTCAAGGACGGGAAAAGTGTCACCTACGAAGGACGAGTGGTAAGACACCTAAGATGCCTGTTTTTCTGGATGCTTCAGCAGTTACAGTTAGGGCCTGGAATGCTGGACAGAGTCACTGTCTGGTTCAGGCCCTTCAGATACCACTTCTGCAGGAAATAGAACAAATTGGAATCCTGTCACTTGGCTAAGACTTGTCCTGGTAGCGTTGGCTGTGTTTGGGCACTTGGACAGCAGATTGTTCATTTAGGATTTGGTGGTCCTCCTTCTCAAAAGATGGATGCTTTCCCTCATACTTGAGCTGAGGGCAGTGTCCAACAGCAGACCCCAGATGAATGGGCTTTGTGTGCATGGCCCAGTGGAATGCCTGCCACCATGTTTTCTCTGGCCCCTAAGGATGTTAGGACCAATGGTCACAGACAGAAGAGAACCTTAATATCAAACCTCATTTCCTGGCCATTATAGGTTTGAAACATCTCTGCAAGATACTTGTTGTCTGTTTAAGCATAAACAGCAGGATGGGTGCAGGTGGTGATCCTTATAGTTGGTTTTGTGCTTTGTGTATCTATCTCTCGGGCTTGCTGGTAGGGACATGTAATGTTAGCGGTTGCCTTGAATGCTGTTCAGTTCTTTGCCAAGCTGTGACTCTGTTCTGGAATAGTGATAGCATCATGACCCCAGTGAGCTGACTTACTTGATTTTGCAGATTTTGCCTGAAGAGATCTGTACTCCTCCGGATCCTGGTCTTGCTTTTATTGTGGTAGAATGTCCAGATGAAGGATTCATCCAGCCCATCTGTGAGAATGCCACCTTTAAGAGGTAATGAGGGTGCCTGGGATGGGAGAAATGAAAAGCCCAGCCCAACATCAACATGGGCATCTTGTGGATAGAGCCTCGTCTCAGGGAAAGCCTAGGACCCCTACCTCTGGGTCAGTCCCACTGGCAGGATTTACGTGGCTGTTGGTTGTCGGTGGGCTTTGTGGTGTACACAGCCTCAAAGTGAAATTAGAAAAGATTGAAAACCAGAAACCACTAAGGACTAGAAAATTAACTAGAACTCTGAGAGTTCTAAGTCCAGAATAAATTCTAGAAGTTTTCTGAGTTCTGATTAATGCTCCAAGTTATTTGGATTATTTTTATCTGAATCAATTTTTATCACTTTGCCTACATTGCAGCTAATGAGGTAGATCAGAGCGTTTGAGACCGTCTTGGTCACGAGTCTGTGATAAGGGGCAGACTCTCAGCCTGGGGACATCTTTCAGGCCTGAGTGCCACTCTGTTTTGTCCTCAAAAAAGTTAACCAGCTTGCAGTTCAGCTTTAATCCTGGGTAGAATCTTTTTTTTTTTTTCTTTGTGACAGAGTCTATTGCCTGGGCTAGAGTGCCGTGGTGTCAGCCTAGCTCACAGCAACCTTTATCTTGGGCTCAAGTGATCCTTCTGCTTCAGCCTCCCAAGTATCTGGGACTACAGGTTCGCACCACCATGCCCGGCTAATTTTTTCTATATATTTTTTGTTGGCCAATTAATTTCTTTCTATTTTTAGTAGAGATGGGGCCTTGCTCTTGCTCAGGCTGGTTTTGAACTCCTAACCTCATCGATCCTCCTGCCTTGGCCTCCCAGAGTGCTAGGATTACAGGCGTGAGCCACCACACCTGGCCGATCCTGGGTAGAATCTTTGACCCACATGTCTGTGTTTCAGTTTTTTCTTTTATTATTAATGATATATCTATGTTTTTCCTGTTCCTAATTTTTATTTATCTGTATTTTTTTACTTGTTTTATTTTACTTGCATAACAGATCCTTTTGGGCTGTTGTACCCTTCCAAGTAAGAGTGTTAGGAGTTCTTTCTGGGTCCACTTTATCCTTTGAGTGAATTTGGATACCTGTCGGCACAGGCTTTGTATTGTAATCAAGTTTTGGACAGCAAAGCTACTTCAAGTCACTGGCTGAGGTGTCCTTTGAGAACCATGCATGTGTGTGATGGTGGTTGGGGGGAGGTTAGTATAAAGAGCTACTGTCTATCTTTTTTTTTTAAGGGAACTGGAAGGAAACACATCAACATGTTAGTACATGTGTTCTTCTCTCTAGGTGGTAGAATTTCAGATGATTTTCATTTTCCACACTTGCGTCTCAGGTCTTCTAGAAGGCAGCACCGAGGTGGTATTGGGGGTGCAGGAGATTTACTGGGGCGAACGCCTGTGAGAGAGGAAGGAGAGAGGGAGCAGGAGTAGGCAGGGACCAGCTTTGCAGGTCCGGCCCCCGTGAACGCAGAGGACGGTGGGAACCTGAGACTGCGCCACGGCGCTGGGAGGGCTCAGCCCGGCGCCGAGCAGAGGTGTCCCAGGTGGAAACTGCCCGGCTCTGGGGCCACAGGGGGCATCCCAGGGAGAGCATGACCTGGGCCCTGGAGGCTGGCGGCTCACTGCCGTGCGCACAGAGCAACCCTCCCTGACAGCACAGCCCCGTGCATGTCCTGAGTGCGTATCAGTTTGTAAAGCAAAGCCCCACTGTTCCTTCTGCCCAGGTACCAAGGCGAGGCCGATGCCCCCGTGGCCCTGGTGGTTCACATGGCCCCAGAATCCGTGCTTGTGGACAGCAGGTACCAGCAGTGGATGGAGAGGTACGGAGCCCAGCCCGGCAGCACTCAGGGCACCTCCTGTGGGCGGTGATGAGTTCCCCTCGCTCCTGTCCTTTTGCTTTTTCAAGTTCCACCTCCCATTTTGTGCCTGCCTAAATACCCTCTCCCATTCCTGCCGTCCCTGGACTTGGGGCACACACCTGTGCCACATTTGTGACGAAAACCCGCCACTAGGTGGCGCAGTGCGCACGCACGTCGCATTCGCCCAGGGCTTGCTCCCACATCGCTTCACACCCGCCCTCCTCTCGGCAGCTGAATAAATGCTGCCTTTTGGGTGACATGATTGAATTCCAAGATTCCACATCTGAATCCTAAAGAAGAGACTTGCAAATATAAAACAAGAGCTTCCGATCACTGAACCCGCTTCCATGTTGGGCATTATGTTCAACGCTGCATTTCTCTTCATTTCCTCCGCCTTCCTCTTCCCAGCACCCCTGTGAGGTGGCTGTTCTGCCTTAGTTTGGTACCTGGAAGGAGAGGGCACTTTATCTTTTCTTCGTGGCATCGTTGGCCAAGGCCAGCGTACCTCGGTGGGGTCTGAGTCGAACCTGGGCTGCGGAGACCGTGGGCTGCTTTTCAGCCTCCCCTGTGGCGTCCCCTGCAGCCCCTCGTCCCGTCTGCACTCCTGCAGCCTCTTGCTCTCTCGCTGTCTCCTCTGTTGTTACTTCGGGGTTTGGGGCTTAACATACGTTATCTATTCCCCTATTCGGTCTTTTTTTCTTCCACCCCTGCCCCATTTTGTTCCAAATCCCTATCTGTAGGCCCTGAACATCTTCATTTTTCTTAGTTTTTTACCACTCTTCCCAGCACACCTGAGAGGCAGCTGAGTAAGGTAAGAACAGTGCCCTTTGAGACAGGAGTAGGATTGGCTTTTAGTAACAATGTTTCTGGGCAAATGACTTAGTTCTGTGAACACTTCATCTGCATGTGGAATGGCAGTAACGTGGCAAACGCCTGGTCTGTCTCATCCTAGGTTCGGGCCCGACACCCAGCACTTGATCCTGAATGAGAGCTGTGCTTCGGTTCACAACCTCCGCAGCCACAAGATCCAGACGCAGCTCAGCCTCATCCACCCGGGCATCTTTCCCCCGCTTACCAGTTTCCCCTGTAAGGTAGCGTCCCGGGACGGTCCCCTGGGCCCAGCTCCTGACTCCTTTTCTTTGTCGCCATGGGGTGTGTTTTGTCTTTTCAGGAAGAAGGCCCTGCCCTCCGTGTGCCCGCAGTGCGGGGCGAATGCCTCCTCAAGTACCAGCTCCGGCCCAGGAGGGAGTGGCAGAGGTCTGTGCTGTTCCGACCTGGCAGAATCCTCCGGGTCAGGTCTTGGCACACGTCTCTGTAAATGGCCATACAGAAATGTTTCAGGAGCTTTTCAGGCCATGTGGTTTCTGGGCAACTGCTCAGCTCTGCCATGTAGCACAAAAGAACCACAGACAGTACGTAAATGAATGGGCTTGGCTGTGTGCCAGGACAAATTTATTTAGAAAAACAGGCTGACCCTGGGCTGGGTTGAGGTGGAGGATTGGGGCCAGAACTGTTTTCCAGGGTTCATTGTTTAACAATATGGAAAATAAGTAATGTATGATGAAAAAAGTCACCCATAATCTACCCACCCAGAGATAATGATTGTTAACATTTCCTGTTTTTTAAATGGGGATGTTATTTTTTAAAAATGTACAAACCCACAGGTTTATTGCCTGACGTTGTCAGCATTTTCCTATATCATTAAATAGTTTTCAGTAACAGGATTTTTATTGGTTCCAGATAGCAGTGTTTACTCACTGGGGATGTGTCCAATTTTTTTCTATTTTAATGAAACAATAAATGTCTCTTACAGAAATTTTTGAATGGAACTGTGTTCCCTTAAGGCAATTCCTAAGTGTGGGATTACTGGGTCAGAGGTGACACTTCTTAAGGCACTTGATAAATCTAAATTGCCATCTAGAAAGGCTCTCCTAATACACTCCGGCCAATAAGGTGAAAAATCTTACTGCCCCACATCTTTAATTTTTAATATCTGATCTTTGAATAATTTCAAGTTTCCTGTCTACTCCACTCCATAGTGTCGGATTAGAACACGTCCAGGTTAGTGCTGGATGTAGCCAGGGCTCTTCAGGAGACTCTGGCAGCATGATTCAGGCCCACAGGAGACATCTTGGGGTTGAAGAGCCTCCTGTCCCTTTGTCAGCATATGTACAGGCTGTTACATAGAGCAGTGATCGAAAACCTAGTCAGTATTCAGGTTCACCTTATTCTTGGGGCCTGTCCCAGACCCACAGAACTAGAATCTTTAGAGTTAGGCTCAGGATGCACATCCTAAGCTCCCAGGTGATTTTAGTGCTCAGCCAGGTAGAAGAGCCAGCAGTCCAAGGTGTTGCTACTCTGCGTGGTCAGGACCAGCAACACCAGCGTTTTCTGGGGGTTGCTAGAGCTGCAGGGTCTCTACCTCAGAGTGCTGAGTTGGGGTCTGCCTTTTAACAGGTTCCCATGAGATTAGTTTTGAGAGTCACTGATCTAGGGCCCTGCCTCTCAGCTGGGGCGATTTTCCTCCCCTGGGGATATTGGGCAACGTCTGAAGACATCTCTAGCCTTTTGTTGTCACAACCTGGGGCAGTGGGAGGTGGGGGTAGTGGGTAGAGGTCAGGGATGCTGCACAGGACGGTCCCCAACACAACGAATTATCCTGTCCCAAGCATTGGTCATGCCTCTGGTTGTCAGGCTTTGAGGCTGAGAGGTGTCTGACAAGTTAGTTATTCAGAATACCCTCAGCTACCCCTTCCCACTTGGCAGAGAAAGGCACCAAAGGGCAACAGGACAAAACTGCTCCAGGTCTTAGTCACTTAGACTTCTATCATGATTTAAAAGAACCATCTGCAGATTGTCCCAATGATTTTATTCTGCAGATCCAGACTAGCATTTACTGAGGCCACACTCCCCTTAGTCACCTGTGATGCTTCTCTCCCTGCAGGGATGCCATTATTACTTGCAATCCTGATGAATTTAAGGCCGAGGCCCTGGAGCTTCCCAATTTCCAGGAGAGTGTGCAGGAGTATAGGAGGAGTGCACAGGACGGCCCAACCCCAGCAGGTGAGCGGGAGACCACGGGGCAGCCTTTCTTTCCTGGGCTCTGCCCCCTGCTAGTGTTTTCATAGCATTAAGAGGAGTGCTAACAGGTACATTCTAACCTGATTTTTAAATTTAATCTAGTTTCTCTATTCTGGCTCTACGAAAGAATTATAGCCGTGAGGGTAGGGGGCTTGGGGGAATTTGAGAATCCCAGACCAGCTAAATCAGAGCATTTCCTGATGGTGCCCAGACATTCTTTACAAGGCACATGCTGGGTAAAATAGTTCGGGGAACACAGGTGAGACCCTGTGGAAAGAGCTTTTTTGAGTAGGGACTCGCTGACTTGGGATCTGGTCCTGGCTTTGCTAATAAGTATCCGTGGAAGATTTTGGCCAAGTCACACCTTGTTGGGTTTTCATTGCCCCGCTAGAAAAAGTAGTTAGGGAACTTGTGACCTGTGCTCTTGTTGCTGGCTTTTCTAGTGTTATTTTTTACTGGTGACGTAAATAGCAAGAGAACACTGGAATAGAAGGTGGGTTAGGGGTTTCATTCTAGCCCAGTGAGCTTTCACCAGACTTGCATCTCTCTGTGGAAGTCAGAATCAGACAAGCCACATGGGACTAAATCTTCACCTCCCCTTGTAATAGCCTTTTCTGTTGTGTGTTTGGGAAGAGTTAGTTCCTAGGAGTTATTCCTTTCTGTTTGGTTGCTTTTATGATGTGTATGTTAAAGATCAGGCAGACCATGAGATGCTTACAAACATGCACATGGGCCCTCTCAGGCTGGATGAGGCCAAGGAAGGGCCACAGACTTCAGAATCATCCGGTTTCCATGGATCTGATCTTCTGTGCAGACTGATCTTCTCTGAGCCTGTTTCCTTCCCTGTAAAGCAGAGCATGTCCTACCTGGTAGAGTTGTGAGGACGCACGTGAAGCACATGGTCTTGCAGTGAGAGCTGGATGCAAGGAGATGCCACCCCCTTGAAGTGAATGATTCATAGCATAAAGAAGTCTCTTTTTTAATTTAAAAGAATTAGAGCAATTCTTTTGAAGAAAGAACTATAGAATTTATTTGCTCTCCGACGGGGAAGTCCTATGCCTAAGGTCTGTCGCCAGGGGCCTGCTGGCCCCTCCCGGGAGTCTGGACTTAACCGTATTGCTTACCTACTTGTCCTAGTCCATTCTGTATTGCTATAAAAGAATACTTGAGACTGGGTAATTTATAAAGAAAAGAGGGTTATTTAGTTCATGACTCTGCAGGCTGAGAAGTTCAATTTCATGGCCATGGCTTCTTGTGCTGTGTCACAACATAGCAGAGAGGGTCAAAGGGGAAGTGGACATGTGTGAAGAGGGGAGAACCTGAGTGGTCTCCTGGCCTTGTAACAACCCCACTCTCTTGGGAACTAATCCATTCCCTCAAGAACTGATCCAGTCTCCAAGGTGGGAGGATTACTTGAGTCTAGGAGTTCAAGACTGGCCTGGGCAACATGGAGAGACCCCCGTCTCTACAAAAAATTTAAAAATTAGCCGGGCATAGTAGCTTCTTCCTGTAGTTCAGCTACTCTGGAGGCTGAGACGGGAGGATTGCTTGAGCCCAGGAGTTTGAGGTTACAGTGAATTGTGATCAGGCTACTGCACTCCAGCCTTGGCAGTGGAGCAAAACCCTGTCTCTTAAAAAAAAAAAAAAGAAGAAGAACTGATCCAGTCTCAGAGTTAGTCCTCACTACTGTGGGTATGGCACCAAGCCATATCCAAACTGTAGCACCATCTTATGGCTGAGTGCTGGCTCACATTTGACGCAAAGAAATGGACTATTTTACATGTGTTTTTCCACAGAAAAAAGTCAGTATCCAGAAATCATCTTCCTCGGAACAGGGTCTGCCATCCCAATGAAGATTCGAAATGTCAGCTCCACACTTGTCAACATAAGGTATTGCTGCTTTGTCAGAAAATGTCTGTCCTTCCAGGAGCACGCTTATCTTTAAATGAAAGGCCTGCTCCACCCACCAGCCTAATTTGTAAATGCAACAATATAAAGCCTTGCAAGCTTGTCTTCTTGGCTAGAGTGTCCCAGAGAGGAGTGATGGGCCTTATTCCATTTTATAGCCTTAATAGGTAACTTTACTTCAAATTTCATCCCATTATGTCTTTTAATAAAAATAGCTAACAAGTCAGTGAGGAGTTGGAGCGGAGGAAAAAGGAAAAATATAGTTGATACTACTGTGTGCTGCGCACATTGCTAAGAAACTCTCTGGCTTAATTTTCACATTAATCTGAAGAAGTAGTGAGTATCCATTTCATTGATTGGTAAACCAAAGCTCAGAGAGGTTATTCTACTTCCTGCAGCTGGTAAGTAAGAGTTCTGAAATTTGAAATGGTGTCTTAATTGCTACATGTATTGTCCCTCTAGTTATTGCTGGTAAGTTAAAAAGCTTTTGGTTTTGTGTATTTGTTTTGTGTTCAGCCTCTATTGAATTCCCCCTAGACAGGTTTTTTAGTCAATTCTCTTGGGTTTGCCAGGGGTCATTTATCTGCAGAGCGATTAATCAATCACAAGTATTGTGCAATGTACATATGTTGTGATAGGTATGTGAAAGAAATAAGATTGTGAAGTACCAGGTTAGTTTTTATATTTTGCTTTGTCATCTCAGATGCTAGCAGTGGGTAATAAACCAAATAACGCATTAGATGTACACAGCAATGAGAAGATGTATCCTGACATCAGAAATAGACAAATTTAGGACACGTGTCGCTTGTGACTGAGGAGATGCAGTAGAGAGCTCAGAATGAGCTGGCCTCACCAGGGTGCTGAGATGCTCGGGGAAGAAGGGCTGCTCTGCTTGCAGTCCCAGTACCCTGAAGGTGGCCGTGAGCCTGCTGGAGTTAACGGGAGGTAGTTATGTTGCCAGCCTGCCCCCCACTCCAGCTTTTCCCTGGAAGGTGGTATCTTCGTTCTGAGGCTTCTCGCCACAAAAGGGTGCAGCCCTCCCATCCTTCACAGCTCCCATCAGAGAAGGAAAAAGGCTAGAGGGGACACCATTCTCTGCACCTTAGAGCAGAGTTTCTGAGTCGGACTGCACAGAAACTCCAGCTGTGCCAGCAAAGGGGGGAGACTCGCGTGGCAGGTGGAGCTGGAACAATCTCATATGCACACGGTGCTTGTCTCTGGTTTTCTCAGCACAGGGTGTTGCCACATTCAGTCCGCATGATCATGGTTAATGTTTATGGGTAAAATGTTAGGGTAAAATGTTTTTATCCTCCATTCCACAAAAGGTTTTTTCCCCTGTAATGCCCAGCATTTGTGTAAGTTTGTATGCTTTAAAGGGCTTCAGAGTTCCATGGATAATTCTTTGATATAAAGAGGATGGACATGTAAAATTGCCTTTATGGTTAAATTAATTGGCTTTTCTATAAGCTCCTTACAGGAAAGGCATGAGGAGTTATGGAAGGCGAGGGAGTGTCCACAGCTGCTTCCCGTGCTCCTCTAAACCGCCAGCGGCCACTCCTGTGGTTGTGAACCTCTCGCTCTTCTTCTGTAGCTCTGACAAGTCTCTGCTCCTGGACTGTGGCGAAGGCACATTTGGGCAGCTGTGCCGTCATTACGGAGAGCAGGTGGACAGGGTCCTGGGCACCCTGGCTGCTGTGTTTGTGTCCCACCTGCACGCAGATCACCACACGGTGAGTGGCGGGCGGGACCACAGAACTCACTTCGCCGCCGTCCTTTCCTCCTCTTCCCAAACTTGCCCAGAGCTTGTTAGTCATCTCTTGCTAGGAGATGGTCTTCTACAAAACCCAACACTGTCCTTCCACTCAGTAAGAATGGCTTGAATTCCCGTTTGCCTTGTTTCCTGCGGCAGGACGGGTTTGGGGTTCACCCAGCCTTGCTTGAATCATGCCTCCCCACGCAGCCTGCTCAGAGGAAGGCTGGCCACGGGAGCTTGGCTGTGTCTCCTGGGGCCCTGGGTCCCAGGCATGGCCCTCTCTTTCTAGCACAGGCTGCACTTCCGCTGCCTGTGACATCTCAGGTCATGGGTCAGATGCGCGGTGCCCCCCTGCAGCTATCTGTGTTGGGGGGTTGGCGACTGACACAGGACTGCAGAACCCTAACAAGGGGGAGAAACTGAGTTGGGACCAGGCTAATCCATGTCTCCTGTTTCCTCACAGGGCTTGTTAAATATCTTGCTGCAGAGAGAACGAGCTTTGGTAAGAGCAGAACTTGTGCCATATTGACGTTTTGGGTTTTGCTAGTTTACACATAATCGGCCACGCCTCTTGCCACTGCAGACTGTTTTTACTGAGGCGTTCTGCTGTTGACCTGGGTTTTGTTGTTGCAGGCGTCTCTGGGAAAGCCACTTCACCCGCTGCTGGTGGTCGCCCCCACGCAGCTCAAGCCCTGGCTGCAGCAGTACCACAACCAGTGCCAGGCGCTCCTGCATCATGTCAGGTGCGCGTCCAGGTGGCCCCTCCACCCAGGCCGCCGCCGCCCCCTTCCAGAGCTCCAGGCTGACACTGGGCAGTTAATGCTACCCCAGCAGCCTCGCCTTGGCTTTGTCTCAGGGGGCAGAAGCGGGGAGGGGGCTTTGGCTTGGGGGCAGAAACCATGAAATGGTTCCCACTTAATGTTTGTTCCTTTGAAGCATTTCTTCCTAGCCCCTGTTCCAGTTCTGAGTCATTTCTCCTTGAGATGGTTCCGGGGCCAAGCACCAGAATAGTGGCTGGCCCAGAGGTCACACCACGCAGGTGGCCAGCTGGGAGTTGGCCCTGTCCTCATTTCAAGGGGAAGGAGTCCCATCCGCCGGGAGTCTGTGGCCTGTGTTGCCCGGGCCAGGGGCAGCATTCACCTGTTAGGTTTCCTACAGTGGCCTGGGGGATGTGCTTTGGCCCTTTCTGTCTGACAGCTGTTTCCCCTCTTAGTGACTGTGGTTTAAATCATGTTTCTTCATAAGAATGATTTTGGGGCTCTCTAGTCGAAGGCTTGAACTTCGGCTCCAGGTGTTCAATGTTTCGTAGTTTTTTATCCCTGCCTATGTGATCTGTAGGAATATGGTGATTTTTTTTAATGTTTATTATGATTTTAAATGTTTTGTCTTTTCCTAGTATGATTCCTGCCAAATTCCTTCAGAAAGGGGCTGAGGTCTCCGATCCCACAGTTGAAAGACTGATCAGTTCGCTGCTGGACAAGTGTGATTTGGAAGAGGTAGGGCCCAGCCTCAGGCACGGAGGGGCCAGGTGGCGGGCAAAGCCACAGCCCTGCAGCCCTGCCCTCTCAGTTTCAGACCTGCCTGGTGCGGCACTGCAAGCACGCCTTCGGCTGCGCGCTGGTGCACACGTCTGGCTGGAAGGTGGTGTACTCGGGGGACACCATGCCCTGCGAGGCTCTGGTCCGGATGGGTGAGTAGAAGAAGACTGAGCCTCACTGAGGTTGCTCCAGGGTTTATGCAGCTGGAGGTGAACGTAGAGGAGCTTGTAGGGAAACATCAGCAGAGGCAGCGGCCTCGGCGCCCCATCCGATGGTCTCCGGCTGTTGTCGTAACAGGCAGACAGGTCACAGTCAGGGGAGCCGAGTGTGGGGACCGGGAACAGCTGTGTGACACAGGACCATGTGCTGTTCTTGGAGGGGACTCTGCCTTGATGCCTCTGCTGCTTTTCCAGGGAAAGACGCCACCCTCCTGATACACGAGGCCACCCTGGAAGACGGTTTAGAAGAGGAAGCAGTGGAAAAGACACACAGGTAGCAAAGGCCACTCAGTCTTGGCCCCACCCCCTCTCCCTCCCTCAAGTGAGACGCTGAGCAGCCTGCATTTCCCCCCTTGGGAAGGCCTGTGCTCTCCACTCACAGGGGCTGCCCTGCTGCCCACCAAGGGCTGGGGTGCTTCCTAAACCTCTCGGTAGTGTTCCCCTGGGCCCTCTGCCTTTATTTTGCAGAGTTCTTTAGACAGGGTTGTAGAGTGAGGCACGGTTTCTTTTTCTTTTTGAGACAGAATCTTGTTCCATCACCCAGGCTAGAGTGGAGTGCCATGGCGTTAGCCTAGCTCACAGCAACCTCAAACTCTGGGCTCAAGTGATCCTCCTGCCTCAGCTTCCTCAGTAGCTGGGACTATAGGCGTGTACCACTACAACAGGCTGAAGTTTTCTATTTTTAGTAGAGATGGGGTCTCACTCTTGCTTAGGCTGGTCTTGAACTCCTGACTTCAAGGGATCCTCCCACCTCAGCCTCCTAGAGTCCTAGGATTACAGGCGTGAGCCACCATGCCCAGCCAGGCACTTTTTTTTTTTTTTTTTTTGAGAAACATAACATTTTAATAGATAAAATAAATATTCCAGTACATCCAAGGTAAAAACTTGACATTGAGGGAGAAAAAAAAATCGCTCTATAGTGTAAATTAAAAAATAAAACACACACTCATAGTAGCTTCCCCCCAGTTGCAAATCACATGGCAAAGTCATACTCTTTCCACACCAAGGATACTCCTAATTCAACACAGTTGCTTAAAAAAAATAACGACATACAAAAATGGTAGCTATATCCATGTCTAAAGAGTGAAAACTGAGGTAACATTTCTTTTCATTAAAAGAAGACAGAAACAAAACCAAAAAAAGAAATGAACCCATGATCTCCTTCCTGCCTAATTGATAATAAAATTTAGTTGAGAAATTCGGGAAGATGGGCTGGAGTAGGGGCGGGAGTCACACCGCAGCCTCAGATCACACACCTTCCACCTCCCAGTCCTGGCTGGCCATGGGGCTGGCGGCCACCTGGGCCCTCGGGCATGTCACCTGTGTACCAGGCACGGTTTTTTGAAAGAATTAGAAACAGGCCGGAATATAAAGCATAAGGGATGAGGGAATTGCCCGGGGAGGGTGGGGGCTGGAGACTGAACCTTGGGCTGTTATTTCAACACAAGAGCACGTTACCCCAAGTAGGCCCCTGCTTTCCCTCGGGTCCCCTCTGCAACAGGTTTGGCAGCCAGCACAGAGGGTGGGCTTCGTTCAGGGGAGTGTGTGAAGGATCTGGCCCTAAGCAGAGATGTGTTGGGTAAAAGCTGCCAGTTAAGGAAGCCCACCAGCCTCCCTGGGTGCCCCAGCAGTTGCGGGCCGGAGTGTGTGCGGCTCCGAGTCCTGTGCTGTGTCCGTCCTTTGCAGCACGACCTCCCAAGCCATTGGCGTGGGCATGCGCATGAACGCGGAGTTCATCATGCTGAACCACTTCAGCCAGCGGTACGCCAAGATCCCGCTCTTCAGCCCTGAATTCAACGAGAAAGTTGGAATTGCCTTTGACCACATGAAGGTGTGTGTCACATGGGCAGTGGGGGTGGGGATGGGGCAGAGGGGACTTTACACATGGTCAGGATGGTCGTTTGGAGTTTCCTTCCTGGCTCAGGCCACTCGGGAGAGTCATAGCCAGCACCAGGTTTGGTGGCGAGACCCTCTGCAGGGGCTGTCTAGACATCAGCCCCCGCTTCACTGGAAGCTTCTGAGAGTCTCTTTTAGGCTTGGACCATTCAGTCATGACATATGAGCCTCAGTGCAGACCTTGGATGGGTGCTGGCCTCACCCATGGGCAAGCCAAGCCTGCCCCTCCGGCCTCTAGGATGAAGGGGCGTGGCAGAGCCAGGCGTTGTTTCTCAGGAGCTTTACTTTCAGAGTTCTTCCTTCCCTCCGCGTTCCTGAGGCCCATTCGGTCTCGCCACCCTCAGCCAGGCGTGGGGGGTCTCTGCCCCTTTCTGTAGGTGGCCCGCCCTCACTCCCGCCCAGGCCTGTCTTTTCTAGGCCACGATCAGTGGACTTGAGGGTCTGTAAGGGACTTGGTGCTGCCAGCCCCCACCCCTGCCCCTCTGAGGCGTGTCCTTGTCCTCCCTCTTGCACTCTAGGTCTGCTTCAGAGACTTCCCCACAGTGCCCAAGCTGGTCCCCCCGCTGAAAGCCCTGTTTGCCGGCGACATCGAGGAGATGGAGGAGCGCAGGGAGAAGCGGGAGCTGCGGCTGGTGCGGGCGGCCCTCCTCTCCCGGGAGCTGGCAGGGGGCGCCGAGGACAGGGAGCCCCAGCAGAAACGGGCCCACGCCGAGGAGCCGCGGAGCCCACAGAGCAAGAAGGTCAGAGCCCAGTGAAGATCCGGGAGTGAGCCCGAGCTCTGAAGGCTGTGTCTTCTGCCCTGCGCCGGCACCCCCAACTGCCTTCCTTGCTTGGTGGGGGCTGGAGAGCACGACCCACCAGGAGGCTGCTCGGCCCCTGGATAAGCCCTAGTCTGTAGGTGCCTCCTGTGACTGGTCCTGGCATAGCTGTGTGACACGAGGTGCTGGACAGAAGAAAGCATGTGTGGCTAATTCCGTTGCAAGCTGGATTTTAAAGAAGTCACGGCAACTTAAGCAGGCAGCACCCCTCGCCTGCTCCACAGCAATGCCCTCTGCACGCCAGAGAGAAGCCAAGTGACAGGGAACAGTGGGTCTGAGTGTCCAAGACTCAAGGAATAATACTTCCAAAAAAAAACAGCCACAATAAAGATTGAGTTTGGAACCCTGAGTTCTTGGCTCCATCCTAGTGCTGCCTTGGAGGGCTCTGTGTGCCGCGGCATCACGCTGCCAGGGACCCAGTGTGCCCCGAAGTGGGCTCTGGCCACAGCAAGGACCTTTGGAGCCTGTCCTCAGGGAGCTGCGCCTGCTAGCTGAGGCTTCTGACGGGAGTCAAGCCGCGCTGGCCCAAGCAGCAGGGTTGCGTCGCACACTCGGTGGTGGGAGCCTGGGTGGGCCAGTGCAGCCGGTCAGGGACATACAAGGCTTCCTGCTCTGGGTAAAAGTGGAAACAACAGATTTGCTCTCTCTTGCCCTAAATGAGAATAAGGATTACTCTTTGCTGTTGAAAGTTTTGAGAAATGTCACATTGGGCTGGTTCCCTTGCTCTCCTTGTGGGATTTACAAACACAAGTTAGTGCTTGAAAAATCAAGAGAAAAATTCTCAAAGTTGAACCTAGTATTTATTTGTGTATTCTCCCTGCTCAGGAGAATATGACAAGAGCAACAGACAGACCAAGGACTTGCCTTCCCTAGCGGTGACCCTCGGGCGCCCTCCTGCTGCACCACGTGAGATTGATAGCCGTGTCCCCACGGATTTATTATTAAAACAAGAACATATGCCAAGCTCAGGGATAATAAATCTATTTTAATAACATTACTTTTGACAACAATTTGTACATGTATTTAAAGATAACTTTCACCTCCCCCCCCACTCTATTACAAATCGAGGATTGAACTGCCCTTGCCAGGTAGTGAGCAAAGCCATAACGTCAAAAGTCTGCAGATCCCACTCACTCTCAGAAGGGTGGCTTTACACTGTGTTGGGAAAAATAACTAAGCATTTAAATTTTTCATTGTACACCTGTACATCGGTTTAGATTGAATGGCTCAAATTAAACAAATATAGAGAGATTTCATATATACAAATATTATATCATATATAGGTATATTATATCTATTTTAAAAGGATAAAATTTTAAACTTTGACTTTGCATGCATGGCCCAAATCTTTTCTCACTCCCTTGACCCCCCAAGCGTGGAGAGGCCCCCCCAGTGCCGTCCCGGCGCTCGTCCTGGGACCAGGTGGGACTCAGGAGAAGGGAGGAGCGGCAGAGGCCGGTGAGCAAAGCAGGCCACACGCAGGCTGAGCACGTGGGCCGGTGTCTCCGTGGCTGGTTTCACTTTCCTCTACATGCTTTGGGTAACAGGATTATTGCTATTCAGTTGTAACCTCAGAAAGAGGTGGGCTCCAGGACCTCACACACTAGTACAGGCGTCCTCAAACTACGGCCCGCATGTGGCCGTCTAGCACATTTATCCGGCCCTCCGGGTGTTTTTGCCGCTGCTGCCTGTCCTGCTCAGCAGCCAACTCGTGCCAGGCCCACAGTGCGCACTCTCCAACGGTCTGAGGGACAGTGAACTGGCCCCCTGTTTAAAAAGTTTGAGGACCCCTGCACCAGTGTCTCTAGGTGCCCGGAGGGGTAGAATTACTCTCAGCTAATGTTTTGGGGGCGATGGGGGCTACCTTCAAGATTTCATCAAGATCGTGTTTTACATTCGAAAGTATAAAGTGACAGGGAGTAATGGCAGCTTTCAGCCACATGGTGGGGAAAAAGAAAACTGTTAGGAGATGAAGCAAACTTCGTTTTACGCCATTTGCTTTGGAGCACACTGGTTGGGGCTGCCTGAAAGGCTCCACAGTGCGAGCCCTCCCCCAGAGAGCTGCAATGGTCAGTGCCCCAGGACCGCCAGAACCGGACCTAGTCCTGTTGTCAGTGCAAGGTCCCTGCTGTCCTGTTTCCTTTCTGTAGCCACTGAGCAGACACCGCAGGCCCTGACATCAGCTGTCTGAGGAAAGCAGCAGCCCTCGGGTCTAACCAGGCAACTCGACCCTCTTCTGCACCACCCCTCCCTGCAGATGACGTTTCTGACAAACCCTTGGGTGCAGAGGTGGGTGCTGCTGGGCACGGAGGCTGAAAGTAGATCAAAACAGGCACAAAGTCAAAAGGCAAAGGTCAAACAAAACAAAGGCCAAAGTCGCCACCAGAAAGGAAAAAACCAAAATCTGCACCACCAGCATTGCCACACAGACCGGAGACCACGATTTTTTGCCAAACCCCAACCTCACGTTGGCAGTGACAGGGAAGCGCCAATGGAGAACACTTGGCAAGCTCGGGGACGCTGCTCCTGGCGGCGAGTCTGGGGCCCACGAGTGTATGTACAGGGTGTGGGGTGGGTGGGTACGTGTCAGAGGGCGGTGCTCTCAGACTCCTCCTCCTCGTCCCTCTTGTCAGTCACTGAGTGTCGCTGCGCGCGATCCCGGGGACTCAGGCGGAGCGTGGACCCGAGCTCTATGTGGATCGAAGGGATGTCAAAGTGGACGAGATCTGCAAGTTGGTGGGGAGAGAGGTCGTTAAGGAGGCTTCCGGCTGGACAAGTGCGGTGAGCCTCAGGCAGCAGGGAGGGGAGTTACTCTAGGGATGGGTCACTTGGAGGTTGGTTTAAGTGCTTTGCTGCGTGATCAGGTGTGGCGGGGCCTGCTTTGCTTCTCCCTCAGGAGCCTGCAGTACTCGAGCATCCAGGATCTGCCACGGCGGGTCAGAGGGGAAGGCTAGAACAGCGCTCCCCCGCTAGGCCACCCGGTGCTTGACTCTTGATAAGCATGCTCTCGGGGCAGGTCTTCGTGACATCGTTTTTGGGGATCTGTATCAGACTGCATTTTGTCCCCTGAGTCTGCAGGGGACAGGGCCTGAGATAGTAGAAAAATGCTCGCTGCTTCTCCCAAGTCCGAGAAAGAAGGACTGGCATGGCACCCTGCGCCTGTGTCCTCACTCAGACACAGCAACTTCCAGGGTGGCAGGGGCAGGCGGAGCAGAGGGCCTCCCTCAGCACTCTGGTAGTCACAGCAGCAAACTGTTGTTCCCTGACGCAGGGACCACCCTACCTCTGGTCACATCCTTATTAGAAGCACTCAGAGGTCATTCTTCCTGGTGAGACAGTCAGAAAGGATGTACCCGGAGTGACAGGGCTCATCGGGGACACATGTGAGTCGGCAAAGGAGACGGGAGTCCTCAGAGCCAGCAGCGGCTCAGTATGTGCAAGGCCCCTGTTTGACACTCACATTGGAAATGGCCCTGGAGCCGCAGCCGCTGCCCTGGCAGACGCTGGTGAGGCCGAGCCTGCTGCTCTGGGGGCTGCAGGAGCGAACTGGGATGTGCTGGAGCCAGAGAGGCACAGACCCTGGGGTCCTTTCCCCCGTCACGCTGTCTCCCCAACCCTGCCTGTTGTCAGCCTGGGCTGCAGCAGCACTCCGGGTGACACAGGCAGTGAACCCAGCGGGACAGCAGCCCTGGACCACCCTCGGGAGGTGGGGTTTCTGTTTGCTTTTGTAAGACACGTGTTCAGACTGAGGAATACCACACTGCGTGTACAGACAGACACTCGGACACTGCCCTAAAAGACATCATACAAACATGGAAGCTCTGGACAAAGGTCCTCCTCCCTCACCCCACTCCCACCCCACAGAGAGTCCTCTAAATGTCACCCAGCCTGTCTTTGTTTCGCTGCCTGGTGGAGGAGAGATCTGGGGGGTGGGGTGGGCACTGGGGCTTGCTAGGTTCACCTGCTTTTCCTGCAGCAGGTGGCTCTTCTGCCTCCCAGGGTGTCCGTGGGCCCCGGGCCTGCCTCTGCCCTCCCCTCGCTGCCTGGCCCCCTCCCCCACGCACAGGTGTGGCCGGCCTGCCCTGCGGGGTTCACCATCAGGTAAGCACAAGCTCCACTGCTTGGATTCAAAATCTCAAATCTGTCACGCAGTAGATGTGTGACCTTGGACAAGTTTCTGACCTTCCCTGCACCTCAGCAGTCAGGTGGGAATAGTCAGGGTGGCGAGTTTAGACATGCCCGAGACAGGCCCTGGATGTGAGCTGCCATACCCTTATCCAGACCCCTGAGGGAGAAGAGCCACTTAGCAAGGGAACAGGGCTCGGGGGAGAAGCCCTCACCAGCACTCCTGGGGGCAGGGAAGCTGTGACTTCCGGTTTCTAGGCCACTCTGCCAGGAGACCTGCCTGAGGCTCTGCAGAATCATGGGCCAAAATGGGGGGGAAACCCCGGTTTACTGTGGCCATCCCTCCTTACTGAGGCAGATGCACCTAATTCCTTCCTGCTTCCCTCATGTTCTTGCCTTGGCTTTAGTTTTGAGCGTCTACTCTCTGGAGGAGGAGACCAAGAAAATACTGATACAAATGCTCCAAGATCTTTGTTGCATTGGAGAGAAAGGATCCGGCTGGCCAGCACAGCCGGGTGGGAGAGGGGCTCGGGCTGAGTTCCAACACTACAGAGGCTTCAGGATTTGCCAGCGCACTCAACCTGGCGCAGAGGAAGACGGATGTTAGCATCTACGTCTGGAAGTGGAGATCTGCTGGTGCAAACTCATGGCCACAAGAAACGGGGCCCAGGCCACAGGGGTGGATGCTGTGCCGGGCTGCACCAGCCGTGACCTCCACTGGGGACCCCTTCCTAAG
>VSMD01029003.1:0-43346 GCA_008750895.1 Mirza zaza
CGGCACTCACTCTAGCCTGGGCAATAAATTGAAACTCTGTCTCAAAAAAAAAGAATACTGATTTTCTCAAATCCAAGGACTATCAGTTTAGCTGTGATTTTAGTATATGTAGCACTAAGAAAACAGTCCTACCATCTGAACTCTTGACATGCCTTCCAGAGATGTTAAAATGTGATGGGAGGGAAAGGATTGACCATAAAATTTATTCTAGGATTGGTCTTAGAATCAATGAAATAGGTTAGTATATTTTATAGAGTAATTGTGGACAGTGCTGGATGCATAGCAATTACTCAGCACGTGTTGATGGTGAGGGTGGTGGTGGTGGTAGTGTTTATATAGAGAAGGAAACAGGCCTGGAGGCTGAAGTGACTGATGACTCAATGTAAGCAAAAGCTATCAGTGAAATGCTCTCGTTGCAGATTTTACAGATTTCGAACTAGACAGGTTTTCTGACAAGCAAGAGCCCTTGCTGGCTGTAATTCCACGTTACTAAGAGCTGTGAGTGTGAGTGCTTTTGGTATACTACATCCAAGTGGTCATATGCCTTTTTAAAGCCTAAAGGGAAATGAAGGGCTTAATTTGAGTGTGTGGCCTGTAATCTTGTGTGCCCCTAAACTCTGATGTACACACTCCCAACGATTAGAGAGACGTTTTGTAACCTGAAATGGTTGGGTTCAGACTAGAATGCCTGGGTGCTCCCAAATTAAAGGGCAGTGGAAAGCTGCACGGAGAACCCGGCCTCTGGCACTTGTGGTAGAGGAGCATTTATCTAGAGATGGGCCTTGCCGAAAGGAGATGGCCACGCCTGTGTCTCAGGCGACTTTAATTAGGACCGTTGGCTTGGCTGCCCCATGATGACAGGCTGGACTTGGGCCTGCGGTTCTAAGTCCTGAAGCCACTCCTGGGAAAAACCCAGCAGCACCGGGAGTGGCACCCCTGAATACTTGAGGGGGCAGCCCTGTCACCACTGGCTCTGCCTGGCTGCCCTCTCCTGGGGCCTACCTGTGCTTCACCTGTCTTCATGCTGATGTACGTGCTGTGCCTCCCTGCAACCCGGAAGCAGGTTACTTCTCCTTCCTCTGCGTGCGTGGACACACACACACACACACACACATACACACACTTAATCTGGATTGTCACCCCCTGGCCCTGATGCCGTCTTCAATCTGCAGAGACACACAGAACATACCACACAGCAAGATGCCACAGTGCAGTGGGATTCAGTGTGGTCAATAAAAAGTTTCTCGCTCAGAACCTTCATCCTTTGAGGAAAGGGTTTTCGATCTCAGAAACTCACCAACATGTTTATATATTTAAAAAGTAAAGTTGATTGTCTTGTTACAAAATGAACTTGGCCAGACCAACTCGTCCTTGGTGTTTAGACTCAAAGCTGGGCGCCATCTCCCAAGGAGGCCTCCCATGATCCTCAGTGCTCCCTGTGCTCCCATGATGCCCTGGGCTTATCCCTTTCTTTGTATTTTCTATCCTCATTTTTTGTTTGTGTCTTTGCCCTCCTTGAGCTGTATCTTACTCAACTTTGTGTCCAATGTGCTTTGCACGTAGGAGGCTGTTTATAAGAGGGCACTGGAGTGGATGGAGGGTCAGAGGATCCTTCGAGGAGGAGGAAGAAGATAGCCTTTCTATGTAGAGCAATAAAGCGCCACATATTCAGGGAAGCCAAAAAAGAAATAAGAATTGACAAAATCTGCTGCTTTAAGGAGTATGGGAAGAAAGGGAAGGTGGGACAGTCCTGCTCTTGACCTTGGTGGAGCATGTGTGGGCAGGTGGAGTGATTCCTGGGTTTCCTAACTGTCCTCCCGAGTCCCTGGCCCTTCCCTCAGGGGCTTCAGGTTTGGGGAGTGGTGCTGGGGAGGGCCTCCCAAGCACAAGATGTTGGGGATTTTCCTCCCCTCCAGGGAATGGGTGTCCTTGGCTTCATTTTTAGATCTTTCCCAAGGCCTGTGTGGGAAGCCTTCTTGAGCAAAAGGGCACCTGAGGCTGTGGCTGTTCTTAGCAGTGTGCGTTGCTCTCTTAGCATGAGGTTTAGCTGGCAGCCTAAGGAAACACTTAGAACACAATGTGCTGACTCCCAGAAGGGAGTTTCTGGCCATGCTGGGGGTGCTCCTTTTCTAAAGAGATGTTTCTGCAGATTTCAGAGTGCAGGTTAAGCAGAGGTTGTCTGTTTCTGTGCCAGAGACCAGCCAAGTTCCTTTTCGACCCAATGGCCCTGAGTTGGGTGTCTGGTGGGAGGAGTAGGGGCCCAGGGTCTGACATCCAGCCCCACCATCTGGCTAAAGCCGAACAGCTGCTCCTCGATTAGTTGGAGGAAACCGTGGATCGGAAATGGCTCAGAGTCACACATCTCAGTCACTTGGACCTACAAAATGCTGTCAGGTTTGGGAAAGCTGGGAAGTAGTAACACTTACAAATAAAGGCATTACCTGCCTTGCTCCCCCGCCCTAATATTTACAAATATAATAATAGCTTTAATTTACTGTCTGGAGCAGAGTTTCTCCAATGTGGGAGCGTGCATCAGAATCACCTGGGTAGCTATTTGAAAGTACCTATGTCTAGATCCTGTCTTTGGAGGGTGATTCAGGAGGTCTGGGGTAGAACCCTGGCTCCTGAGTATTGTGGAAAGGCTCTCCAGGTAATTGTGATGGGTGCCCTAGATTGAGAACCACTATATTAGATGGAAAAGCTTCTTGGTGGCAGAGACTGAGGCCTGTCTGTCTTGGTGTCCCCTGCTGCATCTGGCATGTGGTACGTTTTATCATCCATTCAGAAGTATTTATTGACACCTGCTTTGTGCCAGGCCCTGGAATACATTAGTGGGCATCACTGTTCTTGGTACTCCTGGAGCCCCAGTGAAGGGGCCTGGTGTTAGATGCCAAGAAACCAGGGATGGGCTTCTGTTCATTCTCAGTTGTCATTGGATTCTGGTCTTCCTGAGTGTTGTTGGGTAGGTACCTGGTATTATAGCACTGACATTGTCTCCTTTACTAAATTGAACATGGGCCCCCGAAATATGTAACAATATTAGCAAATGGGATAAATAGACCTAAAATGCCACCCCTGCCTTTCCCATGAACTTTCAGACTAAAGAGCAGAGCCTGAGGACAGGACTGGGATGGATCCTTTCCTTTCTCTTTAAAGAAAGAAATTGAAGCTGGCCACATCTTTTGTTTTCATGGATGGGCATGAGACCACTTCTTCAGCAAATATTTCTGGAGTGCCTACTATGTGCTAGACACAGAAGACTTGAAGGTGAATGAAGCATAGCTCCAAACCTTACAAATTGCATAGTCTAAGAGAGAAGAAGTGCAAAGAGATGCATGCATCAAAGCGCGACAGGTTCTGAATGTGTGTTCAGCAAACCGTGAGCACACTCATTCTATCAAAGCTTTGGTGGCTTTCAGTAAATAGGGAAATCTTTTATGGGGTGGTGCTGACTTGACTTCCCAGTATTCTCCAACCCGGCCTTTGAAGGGCGGTGTTTGTAGGGAGTAGCTGATTCAGGAAGGAAGCCTGGCCACCCCTCACCTGGCTGGGAAGGCTCTGGTTTGTGTCTCTCTGAGCAGTGTCTGTACCTTTGGCTTGGCTAGGACCCCAGTACCTGGCCATTTGGCCTGTCTAGTTTTCAAGTTGAGGGTCACACATATATTCTCAGTTGCCGGGTTCCTTTTGAGTTAGCCTCAGACAATTGTAGCTTCTGTTTCTAACAGCAAGTGCTTTGGTGGAAAACATGGCTCATGAAGCCTGCCCTTTATCTAGATACTAATAGTAATAGTCAGGTTGTGTAGGCATGAATTGTTGGCAAAAATCCATCAGTTTATAGGAAAACAAAAAAACCTGGAAGGAAATAAACTGACCAATCTAACTTTGGTGTTGTTTCTGGGTAGGGGGTTTCCTAGACTTTTTACTTTTGAGTATTACCCTTTCATTTTGTAACAAGACAATGAACTTTATTTTTTAAATATATAAATGCGTTGAAACCCTTTCTTCAAAGGATGAAGGTTCTGAGTGAGAAACTTTTTAATGACCAAACTGAATCCTGCTGCACTGTGGCATCTTGCTGTGTGGAATGTTCTGTGTGCCTCTGTAGATTGAAGACGGCCTCGGGGCCAGGAGGTGACGACTCCCAGAGGGTAGAGTGTGATCTGGATTGATTGTGTGTGTGCGCGCGCGTGTGTGTGTGTGTGTGTGTGTGTATTCGCCTGTGCCTTCGGGGCCCCGCACCCTTATCCTTTGGCTTCTGTGGGGAAGATGCTGAAACAAGCCGCTTAGTGGAGAAGAGAAGCAGCGTGTCTCGGGGCACCCAGGAGGAGGAGGGGCGGGAGAGTGGGGAGTCCCCATACCGAGCTAGCGTGAAGCTGCACCACAATCTGAGGTTTAGACCACTCAGTCATGTGCGTGTAGAACGTGTTTCGTGGAAACACTGTGGCTGCTCTGATGCCCCCACCAAGCCAGAGCCTCATCCTCGGTGTCTAGCGGGGGCCTCTCATCCCCGGCGAGTGGGAAGGACGGCCACAGCTGTAGCCCAGGGGCTTCCTCTTCTGCGGGAGGCGAGGTTAGTGATCCGCGCTGCTGTGTGGGAGGCCTTGCTGGTTTGGTGCCTCTGCCTTGCTTCCCCCAGCTTGAGGGTGGGTGTGTATGTGTACATGTCTTTCTAAGTACCAAAATACACCTTCTAATTATAAACTGGTGTCATTGGTTCCTTGCCTGTCCCTCCCTTGTTGTCTTCCTTTTGGTTAAAGTGCTGCTCCGTCCTGTTTCTCCTGCGTCAGTGGTGCAGCCTATTCCAGATTGTTCAGGTGGTTGGTTGTGCTTGTCTGAGACCTAACTCTAGACTGCCGAGTGCTTTTCCATCTCCCACAGTTGAGCTCACAGCCAGAGAAGGGCTTTTGAAAGTTCTTTTCTGAAATGTACACATGTATACTTAGATGTCCGAGGATGTCCTCTGGATAGCTGTGGGGCTTTCAGAGCCCCCTGGTCAGTGTGGCTGTCCCACCTGCTGCATTTTTAGGGTGTGTTACCTTTGAGTATATGAAAATAGAGACTGCCTCAAATACCTCTGTGGCTCTTGTCGTTCAAGTTCCAGGGGAAATGAATCACAAGGTCTGGTTTTAACAGAAAGAGAAAGGATAAGGAAGAGAGATGATTCCTTACAGTTTTGTGTGCCTATATTTATTTTTATTTAGTTGTTTTATTAGGACTCTCATTTAATTCTGTGTTGGGGTAACCCTTACTGCCTGAAGTTGACTTAATTGATCCTCATAGAAATTGCTGCTCCTTTCATTAATGTCTTCATGTTACCCAGGTGGGAGTGGAGCAGCCCATTGTTCCATCAGTGTACTTAGGAAGAGAATCCAGGATGACGGCCAGGTACTTTACATGGTCCCCTTTGGTGGTATGACAATTGCACCTGGTCTGTTTTCTCCCAAGAATTTCTGTGGACTTTAACATTTAACCAGTGGGACCAATACAGTTTAAATGTGTTCGCTGTTTGCCAATAGAAGCCAAATCATAATTCTTAGCCTTTAATCTCCTGAGAAATGAGATTAGCAGCTCCATGTGATTTTTAGGTAGCTTTTCTGGAATAAGCCTAGAATGGCCATCCATGCATTGGAATCCAAGTGTTTCACTTTATTTAAAGGACAGCTTTCTTAATATTAACAACTAAAGGCATGATATGTGTATGTGTATATATATACACACACATATACGTACATATACACACATGATTCCTGAGATGCAAGTCACTGAAATTGCATCATGGCGGAAAACTTAATAAATGATAGATCTCAGATACACAGAATTTGAGTTCTTAAATTACTGTGGTAATTGATACCATTCATTTAGCTATTATTTATTTAAAATACCCTCACTGTCAGAAATAACTCTTCTAAATAGGGCAGAAAGATTAATTTTCCTCATGCATCATTCATTTCATGTAATCATCTGTGAGTCTGGTTATATCTCAGGTTCTTAACTAGTGTTAGGCTCTTGTAAAGGGATTGTTTTATCAATCAGGAAGGAATTATTTATCAATTGTAGAGGAATTGCGTATCAGAGTTAAGTTGGGTGGTTGTGATCATCATGTAAAACAGAGTTCAAAATCCCTGGGGTTTGTTCAGATTCATTGGAAGTAATGCAAAGATGATATCTTAGTTCAGGCTACTCTAATTGAAAACCATAGGACTGGATGGCATAACCAACAGAGATTTATTTCTCACACTTCTGGAGTCTGGAAGTCCAAGATCAGGGTGCTGGATCATTTGGTTCCTGGTGAGGGTGCTCTTCCTAGTTTGCAGATGGCTGCTTTCTTGCTGTATCCTCAGCTGGTGGAGAGAAAGATGATCATTCTTGTGTCTTTTCATATAAGGGCACTGATCCCGTTCATGAGTGCTCCACACTCAGGAGTTAATTGCCTCCCACAGGCCCACCTCTAAGCACCAATCACATTAGGGATTAGGACTTCAACATAAGAATTTGGGGAGAGGACACAGACGTAGACTCCATAGCAGGTGGAGAGGGACTCCATTTCATAGTGCTGGCTGTAATGTGACAACTCAATGGTGAGATGACCAGGAGGGCTCATGAGCTAAGAGTCTCATGCTTTGTGTAGGGAGGTAGGTGCCTAGGGGTCCTGTGTGTCATCAGAAGGCCCCGTCTCCTCGTTAAATTTGGACTTGGGAAGGGCTGTTGCGACCTGTGCTTGCCCATGATGCATGTGCACTAGGCTTGGGGCTGATACCCGGAACCCTCTTTGGCACAGTGTTGCTGCTGAACCCACATGCCTTACCCTCTGTTTTTGCTTGGTGCAGAAGAAAGTAACTTCTGTTCACACCCATCTGTGGCTAAGTAATGCATGTCTCCTCCCTCCCCCCCTCTCCCTCTCTCTCTCTTTCTCTCTCTCTCTCTGCGGGACTCTGTGTTTAACAACACATGTTGAGAAAAGGGAAAAAATCTTTCTATTCCATTTTTCATGGCTTTAGTTTTTAAACTTCATTATAGAAAGTATTAAACGCAGACAACAGGAGACAGAATACTATGATGAACCCTCACTTTTGCCTACCTTTAACAACCATCAACTTTCTGGTATTCTTATTTTCAAACATGTGCCCCCCCACCCCATTCTGTATGCTGAAGTATTTATTTATTTTTTGGCTTCCATTAAGTATTTTTATTTATTTATTTTTATTATTTTTTTTTTATTTTAGCGTATTATGGGGGTACAAGTGTTAAGGTTACATATATTGCCTGTGCCCCCCTCCCAAGCAAGAGCTTCAAATGTGTCCATCCCCTAAATGTTGCACATCTTACTCCTTGTGTTTGTATATACCTATCCCCTCCTCCCCCCTCCCACCCTCCTGATATCCAATAAATGTTACTCCTATATGTCCACTTAGGTGTTGATCCGTTAATACCAATTTGTGGTGAGTACATGTGGTGCTGGTTTTTCCATTCTTGAGGTACTTCACTTAAGCAAAGTCCAGGCATTTTATTATTCCACCCACATACTCTTACGCATGTACCGCTAACAGATTAGGCCTGAAAACAAAACCAACAAAACCAATCTATAACCACAATACTGTTACCACTTCTAACAAAATTAAGTCATTTGCTAGCATCGTTAGTCCATATTTTGTTTTTCCCAGTTGACTCAAATGCATTTTACATTGGTTTGTTTGAATCCTGTCATTGCATTTGTTGATATGTCTCTTAAATTTCTTTTAATCTAATGTAAAACAGCCCTCTTCCTTTTTAAAAAATGCCATTTGCTGGATTGTTTGTCCTGTAGAATTTTCTGCATTCTGGACTTGACTGGTAATGTCCTCACTGTGTCATTTCACACCTTCCTCTGTCCTGTGTTGCCTGTAGTTAGAACATTTCAGGAGTGGCTCTGAATGAGCAGTTCCATTTTCATAAAAAAAGGCCCTGACTCATTGTTCTTTTGGTAGCAATTTAGAGAGACTCAGGTCTGCTTCTTCATGATTCACACTTCTTACTCAAATGCTTGACACCTTCGCATACTTGTTTTCCTCCTGTGAACAGATTTGAGCTCATTTAGCTCACTTAAGAGCTTTATTTTGCAAACCATATTCCCTAGCTTTGTGCTTATCCTCCTTGCCAGTCTAGCCTTTATCCCATAGCCAATTTTTTCTTCCTAAAGGAAAGAGTTAGTTGGTTTTGAGTGCAAGTGTTCTAGCCCCACCATGGAAGTTGTGTAACATTGGGTGAGCTAATGAACCTCACTTAGTCTGAGTTTCTTCTCCGGGAAAATGGGAGTCTATCTCTTAAGGTCAATGAGATGAGAAAATGCAATAACTATATGGAAAGAGCTTAACACAGTCATATTGCTCAAGACACATTAGTTTTTTCTTCCTCTGATTATATCATTCCAGGTTCAAAGATCTAATTCTCTTCTGTCTGCAGAATGAATTCAGCCTCCTCAACAGGGATTTTTTTTAGGCATCTCACCATTTGTTACAAACATACCTTTCCAGCTTCTGACCATTCCCCTAAACTCTGGGCACACTGGCCTAGCACATACTACTTACTACCTTTGCCCATGTTTTCTCTCCTGGAATGCTGATCCCTCTAATTTCTATCTCATACTTCAAGGACCAGCTAAGATGCTACCCTTTCTCTCAAGTCTTCCTGTCTTCCTTCCCCACTCAGTAGGCAGCCTATTGCTTGGGTTTCAGTGGTCCCACAGTGCTGTATATGTGCCAATATCATAGCAAACATCACTCTCCAAATTGGATTATGGGTGGCTGTAGGAGTATTTATCTCCCACGCAACTAGTGGTAAATTCTTCGAAAGCTGGAAGATTGCATCTTCATCTTTGACGTTTGCAAAGTGAGTCCATGTTCTGGCACTTGGTGCCAGATGAATACTTGTTGAGTTGTAAAGATGGATTGCTCTCCCTATGCAGGGCCCCCTCCCTGTCCTGCTGAGATGAGGAAGGGCATGTCTGACTCTCTGTGCTCTTGGGAATCCTGTGTACTTGTGAGGCCCAGCGAGGGGAAGTCTAAACCCAAGATGCCCAGAGGTATCTCTGGCTGGCTGGCTGTTGCAGCAGAGTGGGCATCTAACATGGTTTTTTGCTTTTTTTTTTTTTTTTAACCATTTGCAGTGACTTTAAGAACAAAGCTTCCCTGGGGGAGGGTCAGCAGACATGGTGTGTGGGGGCCAGGCAGGGCTCCACAGGCCTGCCCAGCAGGTGCCCAAGCTCGGAGCTGAGGCCTGTCAGCAGTTAACAGTCGAGGGCCGGAGAGTGGCTGCAGTTATAATAACTCTCATGTGTACATCATTTCCTAATCCCCAGTCTGCTGTTCATGGGGCTGGTGAACAGGGAAGGAAGGATGAGTAGCATTTCACTTGGATAGGGGTTTTATGATTAAGAGTAGAGTGCCTAAGTGACATTTAAGCAGCATTATTAAAATGTTAGAAGTTTTTGCACTGTAAAGCTAGAGCCCAGTGCCTGTTGTGCTACTGTCTAACTTCGTGGCCTTAAGTGACAAAAGTTATCTTAGCCTCAGGTGGCTCTTTTCTAAATCAGGCAGAAGACACTTCATAGGGTTGAAGAGAAATGGAAGTAAATGGTAAAGAGCTGTTCATGTTGTAACATTTACTAATAGGTTTGTTACTTCATGCTTGTCAAAGAGTAGTCACGTGAAGTATGCCCTTCCTTGGTGAGTAAGGTGGCCGAGGCCAGGAAAGATACCCAGCTGGCCAAGGTCACTTCTCATAGTGATTGAGCTGGTATCTTGACTTACTGGTGTTCTTGATATACGAATATATTTCATATGAACCAAAGGTTCATATTAAACCAAAGGTTTAATATGACCCTTTGGATGTATATACTTTATGAAACTCGTTTTTCTCAAAATTCTCCAGTGTTTTGATTTATTATTTCTCCTGATCTTTGGGGAGGGAGGAAGAACTTCCTGCTGTGGAACTCACTAATGTGCGTCCCATTTACGGAAAGTACTCTCACCGTGACAAGTGGCAGAGACTGCGTGAGAGTAGGTGGGAACGTTTGCTTCTGTGTTGCTTCTCATAACAGTGAATGCTTTATTTGCTAATGATGTGTTTCATTAAAATGAAAATTGGGTGGGAGAAGAGGGTAAAACATTTAACTGTGGGTTAATAATTCATTTAGCAAAGATTCTCATCCTCAGGATTTCATCGGCAACTGTCCTCAGGCTTCTGGCCCAGCCTTCCTTTCTTTTGAGTTGAGGCCTTGCTCCTCCAGCAGCTGCAGGTCAGCTATGACGATGATACACCTCATTACCCTCTTTTGTGGTAGCAATAAAATATTTCCAGAAGCTTCTGCCCAGCGAGAGCTCTGGAATATAAATAACCAGGGAAGTTGCTGTTCTGCCCCAGAGCCTGTGCTAGGAAGGAGGCCTTTTCCTGCAGCCAGGATGTCTAGCTCCTTCCTGATGGGCCTGGAGGGCAGCAGTGAGTTAAAGTTCCTGAGTTTTCAGCATCCTTTAAGCGCAAGTTATGTCTGGTGGTTCTGTCGACTCCGGCATCCTCAAAGTAAGTCACATGTGTTATATCCTAGGAGGAGAGGGGAGTGTTTTTATGCAACATAAATGTTATGAAGACCTGTTTTGTTTTTTATAAAATTGCACATATGACCTTCTCCCTGGTGATTGACCAGCATGGTTATAATGAATAAAAAGTAATAGAAGACATAGCACATGGAAAGTTGTTAGCTAACTATTTTGTTTCAAATAATGGACTAAACCACACATTGGCATTTAGGCATAACTTTGAGCTGATGACTTTCTGTACTGTCCCTGGCCAGCTGTCATCCCACAGAGGGCTGCTGGGCTGGCCTCTTGTTGGCACAGGAATTGGTTGGTCTGGGCTTTCCTATCAGGCCCAGCTTTCTGAATTCCCTCCCCCATCCCTCTCCTATGTGCCTAGTACCTGTGCCCACTCCGGGCATTCCAGATATAGGCCAGCTTCCATGTGTCTGGGCACAGAACTGAATGTGTTTGGAGTTTAAATCAGTTAATTGCTTTTGAAAGTTACTCTGCAGTAGACAGAGAACTTGAAATACAAGTGGTCAAGGTGAGGCAGAGAATGTGCTGCTGTTAGTCACAGAGTGAATGAGATCACAGAGGTGACAGTTACCTATCACAGGTGGGGGAAGGACTTCGAGTGTTTCAGGTCAATGGTCAAAGCAGACTGAATGGGATCACTCTTTAGAAGCACTCTCGATGGCTGTTTTTCCAAGTTACTGTCCGTTTTTGAAAGCCACAAAGGTTCCCTGTCTTAACATGTGTCTATTGGTGGTGGCAGGAGGGGTGGAGATGTCTTCAAGGCCTCTAGAGTAGAGAAATGCTGCCCATTTTGTGCTTTACTCCTAATTAAGAGGCATGCTTTGGCCTGGTCTGTGTATCTTCCTTCTTTTTATTTGCTTGTGCTATTCCTCTTATCCCAGTTAAGGATGGGAAGGGGAACATTAGACTGAATTGGTGAGACTCTGCTGAATTTCTAGATCTTAGAAATTTGGGACTTATTTATTTGGAGGAAGCAGAGTTGTTCTTTCTACAACAGTCTTTGTCTTATATTGGGCATTGGCTACAAATAGAAATCTGATTGTGTGTGCTTGTGAGATATTTCATGTTTGGAGAAGCCTCAACTGGACATCTAGATTTTGGGCCCTCCTCTGCTCCTGCTTATCTGTGTGACTTCAGATAATTTGCCTGAGTTTGCTGGGTCTCAGTCTCCCCGTCTATGGAGTTGAAATCTCTCAAGTCCTAGAGATCCTGTTCTGGTGAGAACAGGGAGATGCTGCTCCCGTGTTCGTTCTGTTTCTGAGCCTCGGCTGACTGATGCACTCACGTGCTGTCGTTGTAGGAAGGGACTGTGTTTTTCCTGTGTGTTGCTCGAAGGTACAGTAAGAATTCCAACAGACAGTGGTATGGAATTGTCCTGTCCTATTCTGGAGCCACCAGCTACATATGGCCGTTGAACCCTCAAAATGTGATTGGTCCAAATGGAGATGTATTTTCTGGTAGAAAAGACAACACTGGATTTCAAAAACTTAGTATGAAAAAAGAATTAAAATGTCTCATTAATTTTTATGTTGGTTTCATATGGAAGTGGCAATACTGTGCATATATTGCATTAAGTAAAATATATTAATTAAAAGTCTTTTTGCCTGTTTCTTTTTATGTGAATGTGGCCACTAGAAATTTTAAAATGACTTATGTGGCTTACGCCATGGCTTACGTTGTGTTTCTATTAGACATCATTAATGTGTGGGAGAGATTCCTGGCTAAGCAGTTCGAATAGATGTTTGCTGGGTCCCACCCAGTTATTAAAGAGTTCATGATTCTGAGGGGACAGGGACGGGGATGGGGGGGCAGGACTGGGAGAAGGGAACTCCTGGGGTGGTTGGAATGTGTGAAACTAGCCAGGAAAAGGGCTCTAGGGGGAGGTGGCCGTGGAACTGAGTTTTGAAGTTGAAGACTAGAACTCTTTAGAGAGAATAAAATGGACAAAATCAGGCTCTGTGACAGTCAAGAAATGGCCCACCCCTGCCTCCAAGGAAGCCTGGGCTTCTGGGAGAGGACCCCAAAAGGAGGCCTTCCTCTAGGAGGGGAGGTGTGGCAGCTCTGAGACTGGAGAGGATGAACCAGCAGATGGGATGTCCCTGGGTCCCTTAACCCCAGGATCAGGGTGACCCAGGCTCAACTCATTTTCCTGCCTCTGAGCCCCTCAGATGACTTAGCACGTTTTTTCCTGCTGGGTGTTGGGTGGGTGGAGACTCACGTCCCAGAAAAGCTGAAATAACTGCTTTTCTTGGGAAGGCTTTCACATTGTTCTTTATCTGGTCTGTGGTTTGGGGGAAGGGCCCTTCTACAGTCTGGGCTTGTCCTTAGCCTTTATTTAGAGGACCACACTCTAGGGAAATGTTTTTAACCAAACCTGTTCCCAGCTGCGGTAGTTGATGGCAAACAATGTCCAAGTAGACTGTATTTGGTAGCTAGAGGTGGGTAGAGCAGTTCAGGACAGTTTCCGTGATTGTGCTATGTGTGTGTCAGAGAAATGCTCTCCGAGTGGCATGCCATGCTCAAGTTCTTGTTTTAGACTGCCACATGTGCCCAACTGGTGCTATCAGCTTGCTTTGTGGCATGTTATCAGCTGAAGCCGGATGTCTTTTTGAAAAAGCCTGTTGTTGCCTGGGGCTTTAATACTGACATCCTAGGAGGTGGCCTTTCTCAGGTCATAATTTTAAAAATTGCTGTAATGGGTGTTTGGGGAGTGACTGTGCAAAGGAGAAGGCAAAAGTGGTCCAAAGACTTCGGTGTAAGTCAAGTAGATTTGACTCAGCAAATAACAGAAGCCAGTATTTAATGAACAGTTGCTTTGTGCCAAGCACTGTTATAAGTGCTTTAAATATTAATATATTAGCTCATTTAGGCCTCTCAACAACCCTACGAGGTAGGTTTATTATTTCCATGTCACAGATGAATGAACTTGGGCACAGAGAGGTAAACCAATGTCCCAAAGTCAACAGCTACTAGGTGGAGGGGTTGGAATTTGCATCTAAGCTATACACAAGTTTAGTTAATTACTAAGTACTTACTGGGACCTGGGGTGGCTGTGGAGCAGTGGATAGGTCAGATAGCTCTGACCCTTGTTGCCAAGCTTTATTACCTTTCGGAGCCTCAGTTTCCCCAGCTGTAAAACTGGCACCCAAACCCTACCCTTATCACCTCATGAGATTTGGTTTTTAGGATCAGTCGCCCTGGTGCAGGAGAATGTAATGTTCATGTATGGGGGGAGGCTGGGGTGATCGGAAGCTCTGCATGGCTTCGGTTTGCAAATGTCAGGATGGGGTGAAAATAGGGGGACAGGAGAGAGTGAGGAGATGTGGCTGCCCCAGCCTAGCACATTCTCAGGACTTGGTTGTGTTAGGTTTCTGCCTGCACCGTATGCTAGTGATTTGGTTCTTGTCAATGCTCTCAGTTTTCACTGGAGTCACACGTAGAGCGTGTGGGTGTCGTATAGGCATGAAGCAACCGGAGAGTGATTTCACAGCCCTTTAAAACACGAGCTTGTCAAAGCTTTAGCTGGCCCGTGTGTAGTTTGGCCACTGTCTGGGGATACCCTGTACCAGTCGCTTGTCTGTTGGAAAGATAAAAGGTGTAATGCTCGGAGATAGACTCTGAGTGGCTCAGCTCTGAGACTCCTCCATATCTAGGAGGCTGCCTTAAGCTTGACATTGAAGGATTTTAACCTGAAACAGTTCAGTGTTTTTCTCTGAGCACAAGAACATAAAATCCTGACTGTTTGCCTTTCTGGCTCAACAAAGAGAGAGCCTCACATCCTTTCTTTTGCTTGTAGTGCTCTGAGTCTGTCACCCTTTCAAGGTCATGGCGATAGGGGTCAGAATGACTGATGATGAGTATCATGGTGATTCACATTTAGAAGTACATTCTTACTCGAGTAACAGTGGTTGGTAGGGTCATTAGCATTAATGGAGCACCTTGATGAATACCAGGCCTGGTGCTTGGGGCTTTCGGTATAGTCCATCTTGTTTGACCCTCACGAGAGCCTTCTGCAGTAGGTATTGGTGCCCTAATTATATAGGCAAAGGTGCTAAGGCTCGCCAGGGTCCTGTGATCGTCATGAAAGCTGGTCAGGAAACACAGGTCCAGTCTCAGGGCCCCTAACTCTGCTGCTCCAGATGAGGGGATTGTTTAGGTGAGGTCTGCTTCCTGCTGATAAGATACCTACCTCTTCTAAGAGTTTTAAATGCTTTGTACTGTTTAGGAAAAACTTTTATTGTAAAAGGCCACATAGTAAATATTGTAGGCTTCATGAACACAGTGTCTCCCACAACTACTCAACCCTGCTGTTGTAGAGCAAAAGCAGCCATGGATAATAGATAAACAGATGGTCCTGGCTGTGTTTCAATAAAACTTTATTTACAGAAATAGGCAGTGAGCCAGATTTGGCCTGCTGGCTGTAGTTTGCCAACTCCTGATGTAGGGTTTAATCTAAATGGAAATGGCTATTATTATTACTGTTATTTTCTGAAACTTCATGAAAGATGGCAGGTTTCCCACAAAAGATAGAAGGGATAACTCTTTTTTTGTGGAGAAAATTAAATCATGATGCATTCTTGCTGGGTAGGGGTGGGGGCAACTCGTAGAGGCTGGATATTGTAGAAGCTCCTTGAGGGTAGCCCTGGGTGCACCCCACAATACTTGATGGATGCAGACATGGCCCCCATGGGTGTTACATGAATATGGCATTTTCATCATGGCATACCAGTGGCTTTTTGATGTCCATTTCAGAGCAGCCCCTGCGGCCTTAGATTGCCACTTGATCTCATTTACCTTACATTAAATCACCCCTGATCACTATCTGGGGGTGGCTGCTACTTGAGGGGAGGGCAGCCTTTGCTTCCTATTCCCTAAGCCTGACATAAGGGCACAGGGTACTGTGTTTCCCCCAAAATAAGACCTACCCATAAAATAAGCCCTAGCAGGATTTCTAAGCATTTGCGCAATATAAGCCCTACCCCGAAAATAAGACCTAGTGATGGGCGTGGCTACACAGCGTATCTGCACAACCCATGCATTTTGTTGCAGAGCGGTAAAGAAGACGAGCAGGCTTTCTCATCTGCCCCATGAGAGCTCTGTTGCTCGACATGAGAGATTGGAACCAATGGTTCTAAAGGAAATAGAGTCGCAAGAAATTCGGGATGGAATTTGGAGTTTGGAGAGTTATGATGATGTTCCAGAAGAAGACGACTTAACTATATTTGAATAAATGTAGATTGTGGTACCGTACTTAAAAAAAATAACACATCTCCTGAAAATAAGCCCTAGGGTATCTTCTTGAGGAAAAATAAATATGTAAGACCCTGTCTTATTTTGGAGGAAACACAGTAACTGCCAGGACATCCTCGCACTTACTGTACTTCCCACCAGCTTTAGTGTGGAGACCCCAAACCTTTCCAAGGTAACGTATCTCTAGGAGATGTGGTTCCTCTTACAAATGCTGGTGTTGTCTCCCTGCTAAGGAGCTGCTTTGTGGGCTTGAGGAGTTTGGGGAGGAGGGCAAAGTGAGCTGTTGGTGAGACGCAGTTGTTGGTTGCATTGTTGCAACTATGCTGCTTGGAGGAGATGAAGTTTTCTTAAGCAAATCCTCATTGTGTAGCCCACCAAAAACTTTTGTAACAGAAAAGAGCAACAGTTAAATTGACCTAAAGAGTCCATTGTTGGTGTATTGTAATACTTAAAAACAAACAAACAAATAAAACTAGACAATAGTGACAGTAAAACCCTTTCACTGGATTGCTCATCTGCTTCCAAACATCAACTCAAAATCTTTGAAGCATCTCCCATAGCTCTTTGGTGTTCTCTTGCACCATTTCTTTCCTCTGTTTGTAAAAGGCTTTGAAATGCTGGGATGGGATGAGTCTTGTCACCTCCTGATTTCAGACATTAGTAGAGAATCTAATTGTTCATGCCCAATGTAAATAGGATTCTAGCCCTGAAAGAGGATAAATCTGCAGGCAAACTGTTCACCTTCCTAATCCTGAAACGCAAAATTGGCTGAGGTCTCTAAGAACATGACCCAGCATTTATGACAGGTTGGACCACACAACCATATAACCTGTAGGTGACTCCATAAGCTCTCATTTATGCTCAGATTTCAGAAGAGTTCTGAATTTAAGTGTATATAACCTTGTGCCTTGATCCTGTGCCCTGTTGTCAAAGATATGTTTATATAGTCATATAGGTATTTCAAAAAACTTGAATTGCCTTGATTATTTTTTATAGCTGACCAGCTGTAACAATAAGTGGGAAATTATTTATCTCTTAATAATTTGGAAATTAGCTAAAACATGATAATGAATATAGAAGTAAAAGTAACATTTTGACACTTACACACACATGCACACACACACCCCTTTTTGTGTGTTAGAACATGCTTTATTGAGGATAAACATTATTGTTTAAAAAGTACAAAGATTTAGTTAGGATGAATAGGTTCTGAACTTACACAGCACGGTTACTACAGTATTAATAATGTATTGTATACTTGAAAATTGCTAAGAGGTTAGATTTTAAATATTCAACCACAAAAAATAAGTATGTGAGGTGATGGATATGTTAATTGCTTGATTTCATCATTTTACAATATATACATATATCAAAATATAACATATACTCTAAATATATATGATTTTTATTTGTCAATTATACCTTAATATAGGGAGGATAAAAAGAAACTTTGATGTCTAATAAAGCTCTTCCCCAAAATCCTATTTTCCAAAACCCTTTAAATCTAGATGTATCCAAATATGAATTATATAACACATACATAAAACATAAATAGTATGAAAAAGTACTTTGAGGTAGTTTGTGAAAATGTAGATAGATTCCTTCTCTTTAAAGGTATGTATAATGGCAAAGGTATTTTCTTAGGAAAATAGCTATTAGCTATAGGTTATATAACATGTTTAATGAAAAACAAGTAATATAATTTTTTCTTCCTGGTAGTAGGTGATAGCTCTCTAATGGTTCTCTTCTGTCTAGAAGGCTTAAAACTCATGGACATTTTGTCTTTTTTGAGAGGCCCTGTTATCACATCCAAATTATTTCATTCTATTTCCTCAGTAATTATTTTGAGGGATCTTTCATAATTTTGAAATTATGAAGCTGTGGATTTAACTTGCTTTTAAAAGTCCGTAGAGGTGTAAGAGATGTCTTATTAAAGATAGTTTGAGAAATCCCAGGACTCAGTTATTCTTGTGATCCGGGAAAATATCTTTAGAAGATTTGTTAATGATTTCCTAGTATCCGATCATTTATTTGCAATGAAATGCTGATTAGATGGCAACTGTATTTGCTATTACATGTCCTCTAGGTCTTGAACAGTCGAATATATATAACTGGCTAAAGATGATTGGCAGCAGCCATTGAGGTGAGGGGCTAAGGCTTGTGAGCCCAGCCTTGATAATGTTCCATCAGGAAGGGGGGAGGAAAACACAAAGGAAATTGATTCCTGGCTTCTCAAAGGAGCCTCAGCAAGTTGAGGTTTCAACCTGGCCTGGCCCAGGACTGTCTTTAAAAAATGCATCAGATACAATTTTTTAAAACCCTCGCTATCCATTAAGTATATTTTAAGTGTCTTTCATTTTAAATACTTTTTTCTAAATAGATGTATTTACAGTGGAGAGAAGGAGAAAAACATAGCAGGAAGAACTGGAATTCATTTTATTAGCAGCTCCTGAAGATACCACAGTCTCTAAAATAGGGTGAGAGTCAGTGACCTTTTTATCCTGAAAGAGCAAAGGTCATTGCTTTCACCTCTTAGGCTGAGGACCAAGGAAACCAGGCAAGGGTTTTGTCTGGGAACATGGACAAATATTTTAATTAAGAGCTTAGGGTACTCAAAATAGTAAGATCCTATGGTCATTTTTGCTTTCTGGATACTCATGATAAGAGTTTAGATCAAAGATTTGGGCTTAAAATTGAAAATCATATTGAGCTTCAGTTGAGAAAATAAGATTTGGAGAAAGTAGTTAAAAGGAAAAAAAAAGAAAGAAAACCTTGGTATACTGATGTGCTTTTTTTTTTTTTTTTGAGACAGAGTCTCACTTTATTGCCCAGGCTAGAGTGAGTGCCATGGCGTCAGCCTAGCTCACAGCAACCTCAAACTCCTGGGCTCAAGCAATCCTGCTGCCTCAGCCTCCCAAGCAACTGGGACTACAGGCATGCGCCACCATGCCCAGCTAATTTTTTTCTATATATATTAGTTGGCCAATTAATTTCTTTCTGTTTATAGTAGAGATGGGGTCTCACTCTTGCTCAGGCTGGTCTCGAACTCCTGAGCTCAAAGGATCCGCCCACCTCGGCCTCCCAGAGAGCTAGGATTACAGGCTTGAGCCACCGCGCCCGGCCTACTGATGTGCTTTAAGCTTGTGATACTCCAGTGTGAAAACATTGTTGTAGCTGTTCTCAGATCAGTACCATTAGGGTTCTTTTTGGGAGAACAATTTTGCTTTATCCTCACATTTTTGCTGTTGATAGCAATTGTGAAGACAGTACTAGCTACCCTGCATGCATTGGAGCCTTCTGTTTTCTTCTTTACACTGAAAAATATATTTTTGATGTACTAACCTGAGACAGTCTCTGGGTCAGGTGTGTCTTCTCCACATTTGGGCCCCAAGACCGATCAATGCCAAGTTCATAGGAGGCCCCTAGTAAATGTTTATAGCTGAATGAATTGGTGCATGACATATCTAACTTCATCCAGTTTATCTATCCAGATGTTTTCTTAGAAAAATGACTTAAGGGGTACACAAATTCCATAAAATGTTTTAAGTCCTCTTATAGTTACTGAATGGTAATGGTTGACTTAGGTTTCCCCATCTCCCTTTGGAGTTATCTACTGGGTTTCTTCCTAATATTCTGCCTATAGTGTTCAGATGTCAGAGCCCTGCTCACAGCCCCTGGAGTGTCACTTTCCAGCTTGACATTAGCCTGTTAAATTGAAATCTGGAAAACCCATTTGCTACTAAAGGGACCTGAGGTGGAAAGAACTGGTAAATATTTAGACACTGGTACTGTTTAGCAAAATTGGAATCTTAAATGTAATTTCCTTGTTCCTTTCATTTAGTGAAAAAGATTAATTATGTTTATATGATGCTAAAATTAGATTGTGGTAATATAAAAATCAGACAGCTTAGAACTCAAATGGTGAATGTATCAAGAATCTGTTCTCTAAAATCCATTGTGGAATGAGGTTGGTAGGGAACAAATTCGTTAATTAGAACTTCTTTCTTAGCAAATGAGCATTCTACCATTGTCTGTTGCCTTCTAGCTGGCATTGATCTCCGAGCCTTTGGAGGACCAAGACTTTTTCATCTGTAGCTGAGATCAAAGAAGACAGAGATAAGGTTGCCAAGGAAACCAAAATGCTATAGAATCATGTGCTGCTCATGCATTTAAATGTGGTGTGAGGTTTGGGAGGTTTTTTTTTTTTTCTTTTAGCACAAATGATAGTACATGAAAATGAGCAATGTCCATGTGCCCACATCTTAAAGGAAATGACCAAAGGCTTAATGTAGCTCCAAATGTCAGCCTAAGTGGACCATGTACTTGCCCTTCTTGCTGGCTCAGCATCAGCAGTTAAGGGTGTGCTTTCAGGGACCTGGAGGGGGTCTCTTGTGTGTGCTTTCTCCCTCTCTATCACACACACACACACACACCACAAACTTTTTAATAACTGCTTTTCTGATTCTGACAAATTCTTGGCACAGAATTTTGAAAACACAGAATAGTTATTTTCTTATAAGACATAAAAATTATCTGTAATTTCACCATCTGTAAATACCTAATATTTTGTTGTATTTCTGCTAGTACTTAAACACACACACACACACACACACACACACACACAATTGAGCTCTGTGAATACATACTGTTTTAGATATATTTATAGCATGTAAAATCCCAGTTTGGGGTAGTGATTTTAGTTTTCAAATGATCATATTGGAATCATTTTTCCATGGCTACAGAAACATTAACTCAGGAACATACAACTATTTGGTCATTATCCCCACCTCAGTGATCTCTTTGTTTATAGTGTTCCCGTGTTACAAAGGATGCTGAAGGAAGCATTCCTGTGCATCTTTTTGCATGTCTTATTTCCCTAGGGTAGAATCCTAAGGTGGAATTACTGAGGGAGTTGCATGAGCATTTTTAAGGCTTTCGCTGGAGGTTGCTAAATGCTTCTTTGGAAGGCGTTGGGCAGGTGGGGAGGGTGTCTCATTAACCCTAAATGTTACCAGTTTTTTCACTCTGCCAATTTGATTGATCAAAGATACTTAGGCTTTTTTTCTTGATTTTACAGAGAAGAATAATAATAGCAGCTTCATGGATTGAGGCGTTATTGTATGCAGGATATGCTAAGTCTGTTATATATCTTTAGTTTTCACAAGAGCTGTCCGAAATAGGTCCCCTGGGCCCCATTTCACAGATGGGGAAACTGAGGCCTAGAGAAACAGAGGTCAGTGACTGTTTTAATATTGTGTTTAAAGGCACAGAAGAAAAATGAGGCTATCTTAAAAGATTCATATTTCCAAATCAGGTGGGTAAGTTCAGTGTGTGTATGTTACTAGCTGAGGAGTTGACTAGAGACCTAATAGTTTTAAAGCTTCGTTGGACTGAAGGTGGGTCCTTGGCAGGAAGCTGGGAGGGGTAGGTAGACTTGTGCTCTTTCTGTTGAAAATGGAGATGTTCTTCTTTCCAGACTATAGTGCCCCTCCCTAGTTTTTGGGTGTGTCTTCTTGGCACTTAGAGCTTTTGTAACCAGAAAATTTACAGAGTGAGTGAAAGCTTTATCTGTTGATTGATTCATTAAATTAAAAAAGCCTTCCGTTTCTGCCTGCTTTCCATTCCTATCACATCCACTACTGAAAACATGCATTCGGCACCTGCCTCATTTCAGAGCTTAAGTCTCTTTCCAGTTAACTGTGCATTTTGTGAAATGCTAAATACTTGAAAGCAAAACCACATGGTTGTCATTTTGGAACAGTTTCCCTTTTAACTTTTTGAGACTGGCTGTTTGTTGAAAACTAAAGGTGAGTGATTTATCTTTTTGCTGGATTTAGCTGTCTATGACTTTCTCCGTGCCTTGAAAAAAAATCACATTCATTCTAACGTGTCCTCATTCTCAATAACTACAATTAAAGTGAAGAGGGAAAAAAACAATTTATCCACCAGTGAGCCAGGCTTTTTGCTTAACATCCAGGACTGATAACTTTTTAAATTCTTCTGCTTGTCTCTTCCTTTTATTCCTACTCTGGTCTTCTCTCCATGCTCATTGGTAAATTTAGAACTTGTTCATCTTTGGGATGGGGGGGCTGCGACTTAGGATACAGATCCTTGATTCATTTTTAGGGGGACATTTGAGTCGAACAGTTTACCAAACTGAAGGATGTTTAAGCTCTGCCACTGTACCGTTTGTCTGTCTTTCTGTCATCCATCTCCAGAACTTTCTACTTTGGAGCATATTGCTAGGCTTTCTGGGAGGGAGGCACAATGATGAATAAGGCAAAGAGCTTGTGTTTATTGAGTACTTTCTATGTTCCAAGGCCTGGGCTGCGTGCTTTCTGTATATTCTTATTTAATTCTTGCAGCAACTGCATGATAAACACTGTTTTAACCATACATTACAAACAAAGGAATTGAGGCTCAGAGATGCAGGGACTAGAAAAGGTCATGATTGTTGTGTCTCTCTTATGTTTGTTGTGTCTCAGGCCTTTTATTCTGTTCTAACAGTGCTTTGTTTTTTGATGGAAATGCCTGCTGTTTTCCCAAGGTGCTTACAGGTGTGCATGGGTGGAAGCTGTCTTAACTGGCTGCTACAGGGCTTGCTGGCCAGAGTGACTGCCCACTCTGTCCCCCTGCTCCAGTCGGGGGGCTATGATGGCTTTCTCTCCTGTCCCCTACCATGTCTGCTCCCCCGATGAGTTCCCTGCTTAATTGGTCGGTTGGTTTGGGTTCTTCCCCAAAACTTGTTTTTGCCACTTGTACTTGCTTTTGTAATTATGCAATCAAATAAACTATTATATAAACTGATGAAATTTTGGTGTGAAAAGAGAAGTTGTTTTTCTGGAAACTGAGTTGTATGTTTTGGAAAAACTTGAAAAAACAAAACTTCTTTTGAAAAAAATATTCCTGTTGTTTTAGGTGTGGTTGAGACACATCAGTACAAATAAAGAAGGGTGGGGATGGTGGTGGTTAAAATCTGGAAGGATTTTCCACTTTGTGAGTAGTGAAACTCCACTTGAAAGAACCTGAAATCGGACATTGCAGGATGTGCAGCTGAGTTGTGGTCTTTGCTAGAAAGACCACAGAACTCCAGTTCAGCCAGACTCTAAAGAAAAGGCCTTGGCTCTTCACCACAGGCTGGAAGAATGAATATCTCATGTTAAATTGTTTAAGGTGTGTCTATATCATGTTTGATTCCTTTCCTGCTCTGACTTCTTAAAATAATCAGACACCCATCACATCAGAGAGGGTAGTTCCTCTATTGAACTGGAGTAACTGCATTTCTCAGCCCTGCCCTAAGCTGCTTGGTGAGAATTAGACAGGAGGGTGAAAGGATAGTGGGCAGAGTCAAGGAGGCTAGGGTCCGATCCCAGCTGAGACCTAGGGAGAGCCAGCCACTCAGTTTCCCCATCTGTAAAATGGGATGAACAGCTCCTGTCCAGCACCTTTCACATAGTAGGTGCTCATTAAATGCCAGCTGAATGTTGTAGACTCGTTATATCAGTCTGTCTACTTAGAATGTCTATTTTGTTCACTATTAGGATTATTAGTAATTGGGGCAAGAAGTTCAGCAAAAAATCTTACTAGTTAGGCTTCCCAGATTCCAGTGGGATGAATAGTATGATGAATATTATGTAAACAGCAGTCATAACACTTCGCAGAGAAGAAATCTAAGCAAATTAATACTATCAGAAGCATAGAATATTTACTAGAATATGTTCCTATAGCCTGTTCACATTTTTATTGTGATAATTTTACATCTTCATTAAAGCAGGTGTTCTAGGCCTTCTGCTTGTCAACACACCTTTTCATCTTAGCTCATTCCTATATATGCATTTGAAAAACAGAAGTACTTTTTTGTTGTTAAAATTCGTAGTAAATACTTACAGGTTCAGCCTTTCGATGGATTCAAACTGGCCTTCCCAGTTAATCAAAATTCTTGACCTCATGGGGACTGTTTCTGTATTTCCAAAATGATAGTTTTCATCTGTTTGCTTGTAACATTATAGGGATAATTACTAGCGATTAAGCTGACTCCTCTGCTACCCATTCTTTTGTGGCCTCAGGGTCCTCGTCACCCTCCCGTGTCCTGGTAAAAGGAGCAGGAAATGTGTCTGTGATGGGTGCAACTCTAAAGACTCCTGGGTTATTAAATGGGAAGCATTTTGGAGATCCTTCAGCTTCATGCTTGGGTGGTGGTAATTAGCTCTGTGGCTCACTTCTTTTCTCCGGGGACAGCAGAACAGCTCCAGGAATGTGGGGAGAGCAGGTGCCTGCTTATCCCATCGCAGACCCTACAGTTTCCTGACAGTGTACGAAAGGGCACGGATCTCCGCCGGGGAAGGAAATTTGGAGCTGGAATGTCTGTGTGTGATCCCTTCCTGTTTCAGACGGGACTCTTCTCCTTCCAAGCTTATTTTTGGACTATTTGGGCTTCCTTTGAAGCGCCACACAGCAGCATTGCTAAGTTCTAGTGTGTGTGGGGGGTACGGTTTGGGGGAGTGGATTTGATCCCAAACACTTGTGTGTGCCTTCTTAGCTGTATCGTCTCCACTGGTTGAGGGGAGAGACCCTTTGCCATTGAGCAGCAGCGTCCTGACTTTTTAAACCTTTTGTAGTCATGAAATTTGAAATTTCCTTGGATTTCTCTTAAGGTGAAAGAATTATGATTTAACATCTTGATTAGATTTATTGTCAAAGGCTACGTAGCATTCTCCGACTTAAAGGACAACACCATCAGCAAAATCAGTCTTCTGCCCTAGAAAGATACAGGAATTATAGAATTTTATGAGGAGAAAGAGACCCCCTTAGGAGAAATTTCTCAGGCGATCCTTCTGTACATTACAGTGTGGGAAGTGCTACCCTACTCCTAACTATAATTAATCCACCTCCCCTAAACTGCCAAACCTATTTAACCTCCTTAATTTGTCTAACCTGCGTGTACGTCTTCTATGAGAGAATATACTCTTGGAGGGCAAGTTCAGCCTGATTTATTTTCATGTTCCCATAGCAACTGTCACACTGAACCCGGGTTCAGTAAACATTTGCATAAAATGAACGAATGAGCAAGTATGTACATCCAAAATGTAACTATAAAAAGCAGCTGTTTAGCTCTTGGAGGCACCCCCACACACACACACACACACTCAGAGACCCATCAGAAGCACGCTGCTTTGGGGGAAGAATCTGAGACCCCCACGTGACACATAAATTCCATCCCTTCTAGGGTGTGAACGGAGGTGACCACCTGTTTCCTGCAGGCCCCAGCATGAAACAGCAGCTGGGCCAAGGGTTTGCAAGTGGCCCACCCCCTCCCTCCTGCTTTCTGCAAGTGTTTAGTTCTCATCTTCCTGGTGCCAGATACCAAGCCTACCAGCAGCCCGCCCACATCGGAGCCCTGTGCCCTGCTCCCCTTCCTGTGGGAGAAGGGCCTTCTCTGGGTGGCATCCTCCCCCTGCCCCCGTCCTACTTGAGATTTCTCACACCACAGATCCCTCGCTCTGGATTGGTCCTGAGTGTATGTATTCTTTAATGTCACCATCCTAAACCTCCCCTGACTCGCTCGCTCTCGTTACCAACCTGGTTCCCTACTCACTTTCACAGAACAGCATTGAATTCATAAACAAGTTCATTTTAAAATCTGGCTGTCTTAATCTGAACTCTTTGTTTTGAGGGAGCCAGGATGGCTCTACAAAAGCGTGAACAAACACGGTTGTTTCGGGATCTGGCAGCCTTGGAGGCCGGAGCTTATTTCTGTGGCCTCGGGCAGGGCCAGATTTCCTCGTCTTTTGACGCAGATGTCTAAATTCCCTGGGTTGTCGTAATATTCAACAAGGGGACATGTAAGGTATAGGACACACAAGCCAAAGATCAAGAATCCATTCCTCCCTTAGCCATTTCTAGGGATGCCGGAGGAAAGCCCCTTCTTAGTTCAGAGTTTTATGCTTTTGAATTTTAGATGATGTAAGTAGGGCCTGACAGAGGACAACATTGGTAAAGCCAGTTGCTGTTGGCTCCCTGCCCACAGCAAGTGCTGACCATTGATTGATTCCTCTAAGGACGATCTAAGGCCATTGTGCAAGGTCGTGGTGGGGGCTAAGAGCTCCTTGTGCCAAAAGTAAAGCGGTCACCTTTCAAGGACTCCCCCTCTAATGGTGACTGGTGCTCAGGTACTTTGTGATGGTTGTAAAGGAGGACTTTAAGACTCTTGGTGTGCCGAGGCTCGGAGTGGACCGCTGGGAGCATCTCCTCAGCAGGAACACGAGGCCTCAGTGATCATAGCGAAACGGACAGAGAGGCTCTCGGGCAGTTAAAGCTTCATTTTTCACAGCTGTCAGAATGATCATGTCATGTTTTCTGCCCTTTGGAAAACTTTTGGGAGGTAAGCTGTCTCAGTTAATGGCCTTTGTTACATTTTCCTGGTATCCAGATTCTCAAACATGTTAAGAAAGAGAGAGAATTCTGGCAGTAGCTGAGCTGAAGTTGCACCGTAGGAACCTGCACCCAAGGCCGAGTCTGGGCCCTTTGGACTTTGTGCTCTTGGTCTAATGATGACGTTAAAACAGACCCTCTAGTTTGAATCTGTCGCCTTTCCTACCTTCGTGTTTTTTAATGTTAGAGCTGAGTGTTCACGCCCTTCCTCAGAGACTCATTCGGATACTTGGTTTATGCAACTAGGGCGTTTTATTTTTCCTAGGTGAAAATATTGAGACAGGTAACCTTTCTCATTGTTTTGTTTAACAACCAGAAGGAAGGCATGGTAGCAGTCCAATGAAATTAGAAATCAGGGAGCCATAAAATAACTCACTTCCATCTAGAAACAGGGCAGTTGTATCAGAGATGATAACAATTCTAGATATTCACGCAACAGAGGTGATTGAGCACCCATTGTCTGCTAGATCTTCCAGTGCTATGAAGAGTCTAAAGATGATTAAGCCCCTCTCCTTAGCCTCAAGCAACTCAGCATATGGCAGATAACTCGAAAGCTTGCTAATTAGAATAGACCAACCATGATAAGGACTTTCTATACTCTGGATGGGGAGGCGTGGGAGATTTTGTAGGAATAGAGGTGTTCAGGCATTTGCCTGGGATATGTCAAGCCACACTAAACTTCTCTTTTACGTATAAAATTGCAGCTGGGGTTAGTAGCAAAGAAGTCGTAAGTCTTCGCAAACTTAATTGACCAAATCTACATTTTTAGGACTAAATGTCGAACCCCCCTGTCTGAAAGGTGGACCGTGACCAGATCCTCTCTGTGTACATACTGCTCACCTTAACAGTGCATTTTCCAAGGTGAACTAGAGTCACCTCTGTTCTTTCATTCTTGTTCTATTTGTCTCTTTCTTCCTTTTCTGTCAAATGCTGTTCTTAGTCTTCTTTTACCTTTTCCAACCCCAAAGTGAGGTTTACTTATAGGAAGAAAGAGAGAGAAAGGAGGTGATGTTTGGAGGATAAATAGATGGAAGTTTGAGCACATTTAATGTTCCAGGCCTCGAGCTGAGCAGTCAGCATTAACTCTTCCAAAAACCTGGGGGGAGTATACAGTTATCTCTTTGGGTAGATAAGGAAAGAGTCAGAGGACAGTTTATTGTACAAAACAAAAAGTTCATTAAGACTAGTTTTTTTTTTTTTAAATCATTTGCTGTCTTTCTAAGTTACATCATAGACTAGCACTTCTCAAATGCTTAGGTGCATGGAAACACTTGAGATCCTGTCAAGTACAGATTCTGATTCAGCAGGTTTGGCAGAGATCACAAAATGAGACCAATACCTTTTATTTTCCTCACTTAACCCCCTTAGGCGAGGGGTGTATCCTTGGTGACAGATCAAGATCTAATCATTTTTATAAATATTTATACAGTATGATTTGAGAGGTTGAAGAAGGGGAGAGCATGAAGAACACACGGGAATTAGGACTTTTTGTATCTCTCATTTTAAATAAGGACTGGTCTAGATGCTATCCTTATTACTGTCTCAAAGGAAGCTGCCTAGAGAAGGTCATTGCTATTTGTTGTTTTGATGAGTTTATACTTCCACGCATAAATGTAGATCTGGATCACAGCTTGGAGTATGAGAGAAGTAATGGTATTAATATTAATTGCCTTTGGAGGCTAAGTCCACCTACCCCCACAGTGTGCCATTTTGGGGAAGCCTTTTCTAGAACCACCTTCAGGAATTTAGGAACTATTGAATTAGAATCAACAGACCTTATCTTAAAAACCATGTATTGTGGTAGATTTTTACCCACTGAGAGTGGACCTAATGTTTCCCTTTAGAAACAGGAGCCAGACCCAAGTCCTAGGGCCAAGGTGAGCGACAGAACCATTCAGTGGTGTTTATGATCAGAAAGAAAGTTTGTGAAGTGGAGGGACTCCTTTCCTTAGTTACTTAGAAACCTGATTCTGAATGCCGTTCTTAAATACGAGTTCCCAAAAGGTTTTGACCAATAATAGGATTACTGGGGCATTGATGCCTAAGATGACAGCAGCCCTTTGGTTGGAGAAATTTCTAGTTTGTAGCGAAATCTAATTTTTCACTAAACTTGGTGGTTGTGGATGTATTAATAAAAGGCAGGATTGAGAGATTTGCTCCTTACCTTTTCTCCCTGTTCTCTTTGCTTTCTGTTAAAAAGCAAACCAGATGACAAGCACCACCAGCGAACCCCAGATCTCAAATCTGTTATTCCAGCGGCTACAACAGGAGATCAGAGTGGGTGGACAGGCATCGTGGGAGCCGTAGCTTGCTGTACCTGCGTTTGGAGGACTGCAGGTTTATTCCGTAGCAGTAGAGAGCCACCCAAGGGCTCAGCTCCACTGTGGGAGGTTGGCTAAGCAGTGGTGCTGAAAGTGGTTTGAGCTGTGGAGACACAGAAGCTGGCAGGCTGAGGGCTTTCATAGTAAGAACCTGAATGGTGGTTTTGGGAGTGAAGTAGATGGTGTAAGGTCAGAGATATTCCAGCCTCAGAGATGTTCAGACTTGGGACAAGGAGGGGTTGACCAGGACTTGAGGCCAGGTGCATAGTGAGGCTACCAACCAAACCCAGGAGCACAGAGGAAAAGCAAAGTTATGAGGAGGTTCATGGCCTGCTGGCCGGGACAGGGTCCGACCATGCAGAGGTGATGGGACCCTAGCGTGTAGAGCCTGCCTTCACCTGGTGTGCGTACGTGCTCTTCAGAGTCCGGAAGGGCACACCTGTTGTGAAATCAGATTGCTTTGTTTGCTGGCTCTGAAAGTAAAGGACATTTGTGTCATTAGGGCAGTTCTTGGGTCAAGGTAGTGACCTTTGGTCTGTGCTGTCCTCAGGGTCACCCAGCTGTGGCAACTTGCCTGCAATCTGAGCCCAGAGAGCTGGCCTGTCCCTGTCCCCTGGCTTCTGATAGCAGCTTATTCCTTGCCTTTGACCTCAGTGCTGTGTGTGTGTGTGTGTGTGTGTGTGTGTGTGTGTGTGTTTCAGGCTTAAGGGTGAAGCCTTGGGGTGCTGGCTGATGAAATGTTTAAGTGCCACCATTAGTGATTTCTTTTCTTATACAAGTGTACTTCTGGCTCCAAGCCTGATTGGTAGCTTTATCTTAACGATGATGCTGTGTTAAAAATGTGTATTTAAGAACACACTGGTAGGTGGCACAGCGTCGCAACACACCAAGCAGGTTGTGGAACACTGGCCAACCAAAGGTTTCTGGAATGATGAAAGTAGATAGAGGTGGGGTCTGGCGACTTACGTTCTGAGCTTCAAGTGTTGATAGCAAAGCCAGCCGATGTGTGTGTGCGTGCGAGGTGCATGCCTTATTGGCATTATTTTGTTCATTTCTTACAACCACCTTGTAGGTAGGTACCACTTTACAGATGAGACAACTCAGGCAGGTTGGGGCTACATAGCTTGCCCCAGATCACATGGACAGTAAGGAGTGTGGCTGGTGCTGGAACCCAGATTTTTACTCTGAAGTCCATGCTCTAGACTGGTGTGTCTCAAACTTTCAGGTGCCCACAGGTGGCCTGGGGTCTTGTAAAAATGCCCGTGGTGATGCAGTAGGGCTGGAGCGGGGCTCCCAGGTCTTGCTGCTGGGACGTGGGTTCCATTGAGTCGCAAGTGTCTACACCACCTGGCATGTGGCTTACTTTTTTGGACTCTTCATTTCCCGTATTTCCAAACCAAGGAGATCAATTATTGTCTGTCCTTTCCTTCGTTAGAATTGCAATGAGAACTGAGATGATAAATGTGAAATCTGTCTGTCAAAACAAAAATTGCCAGTGGCCTTTCTGGTCCTCTTCTCTCTCCCTCCTCCCCCCACCCCATGCCTTCTCCTCCTCTTCTTTCAGTTCCTTCCCTTTGCTCCTGCTCTGACCCACATCTCCTTTATCCCCAGGTGGCCGACAGTCACCTTGTAGCCTGGGCCACTTGTCTGTGTGTGACCGTGTTTATGGATGGCTTGCCACAGGGAGTGGCAGCTCCCCATTTAACTCGATGGCGTTGGTGGGCTTAGACTGGGGGCCTTCGGGGTCCACAGCCTCTCTGGGCTTAGGGAGGAAACAGGTCCCTTCTGAAGGTGACCTCTTCCAGGGGAGATGGAGGAAAGTGTCCTCTCCCTGATCATGTTTATTAAATGCCTTTGATCTAGCAGTTTTAAGTACTTGTAAAAGAGGAATTATACTCCATGGAGCAGATGAAGTATTTCAGGCAAGAACTCAGACAGGACCAAGCAAGCAGGGGCTGATGCAGTTAGCTTGGCCTCCCCACATCTGTCCTCCGCAACTCAGTTCTTTGAAGAGTGAATCAGCAGCCACTGGGCCGTAGGCTCTATTCAAAGGAGGCATAATGTGTGTAGTATGTTTTTAAAAGATCACAATGAAAATGATGAAGATTAGTTATTCGCATGATTCACTCTGGGAAAGTCTCTTGTCCTGCCAGGGTGCAGGTGGAGGCCTTGCTGTCAGGTGTCTGGGAGAAAAGGACCCTCCCTTCAGGCAGGCTGAGGCCAGGGCTGTGCCCCGCTGTGTGTTAGGATGCAAACAATGCCTGCCCAACCTCCAGCAGGACGGGAGGCCACTTCGGTTGGAGGCACTTGTCTATCCCAGTGGCTGGCTACACCAGAGCTTACTCTCTGGGTCTGTCTTAGGGAGGGGCTCATACAAAAGGCAGCGGTAGTGTAGTTCGGTGCTCAGGCCTTGGGCTTCAAAGTCAGGTAGTCTTAGAGGTCAGTGGCCAGCTCTAGGATTTCTTATCTGTGTAACTTTAAGTGACTTAATCTCCTGGAGCCTCAGTTTCCTCATCTATAAAATGGGGATGGTAGCAGTACTTACGCACAGGGTTGTTGAAAGAATGAAAATGAATTAACATGTGTACAGAGCTTAGGCCTAGGCCTGGCTCCTGTGTGCTTAGCACATGTGAGCTCCTATAATTAGCTCGTTTCCCTCCTTGCCCCAAGGACCCTCTTGGTAAATAAAACTACCCTGTAGAGAGTTTATGATTATACAAAATGTGTGCGTGTTCCTTTCAGGAGATGTTACAGTGGAATGGGAGAATTTCGAGCTGGACAACACCTGGGTTTAAGTACTAGGTCTACTCACCTATAGCAGATTTCTCTTAGCCTCAGCTTTCCCATCTTTAAGATGAGTAGGTAATGAAAGTTGCCTCAAAGGGTTGATGTGAGGATTACGTGGCATGATACACAGCGCTTCGTGCAGTTTCTGGCTCGTCGTAGGCACTCAGTCAGCGGAAATTATTACTTGGCTGATAAAATGCCTATAGCTTGGGTGGGTATTAGGTAAATTGCTGTCTTCAATGGGGAACTTCCCCGTTGGGGTTGGTACGTTGGTACCAAAAGCTACGTCCTAGAGGACAGCGGGCTTGAAAATGAGCAAGCCCTGGCTTCCCCAGGTCCTGCTGTCATCGTCTTCCTGTCCTTTCCTGGAGCACCTGCCATGGGGGGCTGTGGGGGCTCTCGGTTCCCTGGGGGAGCTGTGGGGAGCAGGAGATAGAGCCTTCCTGCTAGTAAGGGTCACAAATGCCAGCCCCCGCCTGGGTAGCAATCCTGCTGCTGGTTTGTGTGTTTGGATTTAGCATCCTGTGATTGTGGTTTAATTGGAAGAGGTGATTGGTGCTATATCCTGGGGAATGTGAGCTGGGGGTGCGAAGACGTGGTGGCTGATGTCTTGGAGGGGAGACCCGCAGCCTGGGATGGGAGGCACCCTGTGCTGCACGCTTTTGGCATCTGTTCCTGTGAGTGACCTCCTCTGTATTTTGCATTGTGGCCAGTTTTCTATCTCTGGGAAAGTTCTTATAGGAAATAGTGATGCCATAGTTTTCTTCTGAAGCACAGCTCCCGTTGCTTCCCTCTGCCTCTTCTCCAGGCTCTTCTCCATGGCCTACAGAAGCTCAGATACCTCAGGCTGGCCCCTGAGCCTTTCACCCTCCTACCTGAGCTTCCTTTTCTTGCATCACCCCCACTCGATGGTCCCTGGGCGGCACCCCCGTACCCCCAGTCTCACAGGGCTGCTCAGCCTCTGATCCCATCCTGCCCTCCCCAGCTCCTTTCTCTGCACTCCTCGTCTGACGTCATCTCTGCCTCCTTGGCTCTGGCGCTGTGTTTTGGAAGAAGAGCCGAGAACAGGGGCTTAGGGATCTGACAGTCCTGGTGTGAATCCTGGCCCCAACAGTCTCCTTTTGTGACCTTGGATTAGTGACTGAACCTTCTTGCTCCTCAGTCTCCTCTGCACGGTAGAGATGCCTGCCCTGGTGGGCTGTAAACAGGGTGAAATAGCGATGCCTAATGTATGCAGTGGTGCTCAGTAAGTGTTAGCTACTATAACAGTTATGCCCCAATTTCTCACCGATAGCTACCCGTCATCCTTTGAGTATCAACTAAATAACTTAACTGGACCAGTTTTAAATAGCGTAAGGCAATTCCAGGTCTTCAGACAGCTCTGAGTGCCGTGAAGACACGGGGGTCAGAGGCCAGAGGCGCCGGGTTGCAGGAGAGGACAAGCACAGCCTCAGTTTCTCTTTTAAGGCCCTGGTGGCAGCCTCTTGAGGCCCTGGAAGGTTTTCTCAGTGCAGACTTTGAAGAGGACCACACAGGTACTGCCTGGGGAATGGGAGCGTGTGAAGGACTCAAGGAGTGAAGTGATGTCGCGTGACAGGCTCGTTTCCAGCCCCCGCGTGCCGGCTGGGCAGGGCTGGAGCGGCTGCTGACTCATCTGCTGCGGTGACTGCGAGACCTGGAAGACCTTCCTAGCGCTCAGGCCGGGTATATCAGACCGTGTGCCAGTCGCCATGGAGATGTAATCCTTGCTGCCTTTCTCTCCCTCAGCTGCAGCAGAGGCTGGGGTGACGCCCAGAGGAGAAACCTGTGACCAGGAGTCCCAGCAAGAACTTGCAGGGAGCTTCTGCTCTGTCCTTGCTGCACCTTGATCATTTCCAATCAGCCCATTCCCTTGACCAGGTACATCTCATTACCTCCTTCCAAGCGCAGGTTGAATGCCTCCCAGCAAACTGCTTTAGTGAATGGAGCCTCACTAGATCTCCACTCCATCCCCTACTCTTTCACCCTATGGCTGAGATTAATTTCTGGACTTAATGCTTCTCAAAGTCCTTTTGACTTGGGGCTACTTTGACTATAGGATCGTTTTCTAGCTCACGCAGACTGGCAGAAAAGCTATCAGTGGCTGGACCAGCCCAGTGCTGTGTGTGTATTAACAGAATCTTCCCAAGAAAAGAATTGATGAAACATTAGACTGCCTTAGTGAAGTGAGGAATCATGCCAGTCCTGGAGACCTGCATACCTGCCACTTCCCGTTCCATAGCCCTTGCCTTTTTCTTGTCCCTTTGTTCATTCTCATCATCACCATCCATTCCAACCAGGTTAAAAGACCTGGCTCTAGAGTTCTCTTTGGGTTCGAATTGCAGCCTCTCCCCTTCAGTCTTCATCAGACTGCACAGTGTCCTGCTGCATACAGTAGACGCTCATTATGCTTGAGCTAAAGTCATGGACTATAGGAAATTGACCCTGGAGCCAACAGGGAGGCAAGGCAGAGAACACTGCATGGATATAATCCTGATGTCTGGATTTCTTGCTTGAAAACACTGTTGTGTATGTGGTTTGCTCATGAAAATGGATGTGTAGCTTTCCTGTTTTGCAGCAGTGCCTGGGAGTCTGTTCATTAAAAAGTGAAAGGAGCTGGATGCATTTAAAGAAGGCAGCATAGCCACACTTGCAGCTGGAGCATTTGAGCCCCTTTCACAACTGTTATCAAAGCTGTAGCATTTGTGTGTGGGGTGCCTTAACTGGCCTCCTCTCTCAGCGCCAGCACTGGGCTGCTGCTGGGGGTAGAGTTGCCCAGCCAGCAGATGGGCTACACCAGCTGAACTTCGCCATGAAAGCCGCCTGTGTTGGAGAACTGAAAAGTCTGTGTCCCAAAGTGCTGGTCTGTCTGAAGTCTTAGCTTTTGTGATCGTTACAGAACCTCAACCATGCACTCATTTCTCCGGACTGTAGTTCTGCCTTTAAGAATGAGTCAGAATTGTTCTGATAGGTTCAATGCATAGATTTAGAAGGATCCAGCTACTTGCCAAGAAACCCTTGCCCCCATGGGGGGCTTTACATTTTAATAGCATATTCTCCTGTCATTTATTTCAGATTCTTCTTACAAGGATCTTACAGAGCAGGTACAGAGTTCCACTCTACAGAGGAGCACACCAGTGCTCAGAGAGATCATGTGTCCTCTCCAGGGTCACGTAACTAGAGAGAGGCAGAGCCAGGACATGAGTCTGATACTGACAGACGAGGATGACAACCATTCGCACAATGCCTTCTCCTTTCTGGCTCCCAAGCCCAGAACCCTCCCCAGAAAACCATTTCCCTGAAAAGGGAAGATTTGCATTTTTGGACCTGAAATCCACATACCCAGGCCCTGACAGATTTGTGGCACGTGCTGTATTATAGCTGCCGAAGTCTGTAGCTGGGGAAATGTGGGCATGTCGTCGAGAGCATTTATCTATGAAACAAGTACAATGAGTGTCAGGAAATTGCCAGGCATTTGCCAGACATCTGCCATTGTGATGTGGAGGGTAGCAAACAGCTCTGTGTGTAGGCCTCATTCATCCCTGTGCCCACACCTCCCTGTTCTGGGCAAATCCACCTCTTGCAGCTTCAGGCTCCTGTTTCCAACTGTCTGCTGGTTGGTCTCCATTCATCTGGACACACATTTATTTCAGCACCATCCAAACATGGTTGGCGCAGTGCGGGCATATCTGGCCATGCCCATGGCCCCTGGGACTCAGCCAAACCAAACTGCCTTCTCCCGATTTCCATATCTGTTAGTGGGACGCCCAGGTGCAGGCTAGCTGGCCTGAAAGTGTCAGACTTCGCTCGGATCCCATGCCCTGCCTCTTTCATCACTCTCCAGCTGTCAGGCTAAATGGGTACTTACCGCCGGTGGTTCCCCTCCACCATTCCTTCCTTTCCTTTTTCTCATATCGCCGCCTGAGTCTAGACCACTTTTGGTCACCAGCTCTCTGAACGTCTGGTCCAGGCCTCCCATCATCTCTCCTTTCACAACCTGGGCTGAGAATCTTCTGAAAATGTCCCTGCCCTGCTCAAAAAGAGGGCATGCACTTGCTATCTGGACACTGCCATTTGGCTTAGAGCTCTTTGATAGCGTAAAATAAATAGTGTGTGTCTGCTGCTTCCTCTCTCACACTAGGGTCCCCTCACTGGGGGCAGGGGCTGTCCTTCTTCTATCCTGTCCAGGTCTTTGCACAGCATCAGGCTTTCTTGAGTATGTGCATGAGTAAAATGGGGATTGCAGGGAAGGCTCTCTCTTCCCAGGACGGATCCGTTCTCCCACAGGAGGCAGTGGTTGGTGGCTTGGTTGGGCTGGCAAGAAGAGAGGAAGCAATTTCCTTATCTTCCCAGGAAGGGGCAGGCACCAACAAATTTTAGAAAGCGCTTCAGTGTTTTAGGTGCTTTTTTTTTTTTTTTTAAAGCCGAATGACTAGACTGGGCGGTTAATTTTGTAAATTTCATTCTTTTGGGCCAATTTATGAAGTCAACAAATGTTCATTGTGCAGATAAGTTGTTTTCGGTGAGGATCTGGGCACCAAACTATCTTGGATGCCATATTTATTTATGTTTGGTGAAGACAAAATGTGGCATTCACAAAATTGAGCCTAACCATGTTTTCTAATAATTGTAGCCTTCCTAGGTTGCTGCTCACACAGGTAATTGATCGAGATCTTAATGGAAAATGTCTAGGGAAATATGCTAGTTTAATATGTACATATGAACACAAATACGTGCAGTTTAGTTTCATGTGGTCTTTGTAAGGATAAACCTTTGTGCAAGTTTGGATGACAACAAATACAGTCGATATTAAAGATTTTCAGTAGGGTAAACTGCTGAACCAGCCAGAGCAAGGAGTGTGGGGAACCTTTTCTTATTGAAGTCCTTCAGATGAAACAATCCTTTGGATTAGATATCACTTGAATGCTTCGTCTAATCCCTGTGACTTGCCCTCCAGACAGGATGGACAAAAGCCAGTGGGTTGAATTGTTTACTCTTATGCAGGGGTGGGGCCGTCTGTACTCTGACCCTGTGTTGGACAAGTCGAGTCAGGAAGGGTTGTCTTTTTTTTTTAATTTTATATATTTAAGGTGTACAACATGAAATTTTTATATACATAGTGGAATGGTTACTATAGTCAAAGCAAATTAACATATCTATCAACTCACAGTTACCTTTTTTTTGTTTGGATGGCAAAAGCTCCTGAAATCTAGTCTCTTAGCAAAAATCCGCAATATGACATTATAGAAGTCCTCATAGTTGTACAGTTAGATCTCCAGACTTGGTCATCCTATAAATCTGTAACTTTGTATCCTGTGACCTACATCTCTCCATTTCCTCTTCCACCCTCCCCCCACACCCCAGTTATTTTCTATGTATTCAACTTTTTAAAATAATATTCCACATATAAATAAGATCATGCAGTATTTGTGGTTTTGTGTCTGGTTTATTTTACTTAGCATGCTAACCTCCAGGTTCATCCATGCTGTACAGTAAATGGCAGGATCTTTTTTATACACACACATATCTATACGCACACACACATACATGCACACACATCACACACACAACATTTTCTGTACATCAGGGAGTGTCTTCGTAACTGAGAGTGAAGCAGCTCATGGTAGCCCATCACCTGAGAGAAGCAAAACCAATCCCAAAGATGAAACACACAGTTCAGATGTGCAGATCGCACTTTTCTGGTTGAAGTTTTCTGACCCTCCGTGGGTTTAGAAGGATTTCTCTGGGAAGTGTGGTAGAACTCATCTACAAGAGGTCAGGGCCTCTATTTTCGTGTGATTGAGGGACAGTGCCACAATGCTAGGATAGCAGTTCCTCCCACCCTGGTCCTGGCTTTCCCATGGGAAGCCTGGGCCCCTCCCAGCAACAGCCCCCTCCCAGGGGCCTGGCCCCTTCTATTCCCCTCCTGATCCCATGGCCAGGGCTAACAAGGCTGTCATGAACAGTGTCTCAAACAAAACCGAAGGCCATTAAATATTTAATTGAATTATTTCACTGTGGGGATATTGTGACTCATGTTGAAAACTAATCACCTGCCTTTTTATCTGGCCCTTAAAAAATAGATCCCTGTTTAAACATTTAAAGGTCAGAGTCATGGCGATTGCAGTGGCGTCATTGTTTTCTTTCCTTCGTGGGTTTGGGTGGGTGAATGGGGAAGAAAAGGATACCTGGGAAGGAAGATAAGTTGTTAGAAGTTGCCTTTAGCAATGAAGGGATTCCAGGGGATCAGGACAGCTATGCTTTTCTTTTTTTTTCTGGCCTTCCCTGGTCTTGATTCTCCAGAGGGATGCCGGGAAGGGGCTGGAATGTGGGTGAGGACGGCCTCTGACCTAGACGGCCCTGTTCAATAGAAGACATTGTATTCCCCGTCCAGTCACTCGGGATACTATGGCCTTTGCTCTATCAGAGCTTGGTGAGGCATTGAAATTCCATTGTTCTGCTTTTTAATTTAATTTTTCATGCAGGAAGAAGAAAGGTGTTTTAAAATTCTCATGGCTCTTTTTCTTCCCCTTAGCGTTATTTCTGGGTTAACAAGGCAGCAAGCACCTCTTGCCACCGTAATATCTGTCCTTAGCCATGGTCAGGTCTTAGCTTTATTACTCTAGTAATAACAATCGACTGACTTAATTAGGTTTTTAGGTGACTGCGGCCTGTGTTCCTCTTTGTACCATTTGACGGGAATTTCAGGAGGCAGGAATCGAGGCCCTCAAAAGTGCGGGCATGTGGCTGACACAGGGCTTATGTTGCTAACAGACCAACCGTGAAATATTTTGAGCGTCCACTGCATGCCGTGACCTAGCTAGGCACCCTTGGGAGTGACAGAGACAGTCCAGTGCCATCCACAAATGCCTTAGATTTTCTAGAGGAGCAAAAGCTATTCCTTTTAGAATGCTGCTGTGTTTCATTTTCCTGAGGACAAAAATGCCCAACTTTGGGTATGAAGCCCTAACTCGTAAGTTTCTTTGCATCTGTTGAAGACGATGAACAGGAGAAATTTGAAGCAGCGGACAGAAAGTAAGTTCTGCTGTAATTTGTGTCGTGTTATTCTCTGGCTGAAAATCGGTCCTGCAGCCGATGGCCCTTAAGGGAGATGCGTCTGCCAGGATGACCAAGTGTCAGCAATGTGTTTGACTCGGCACACAAGAGGCACATGTTTCCTGCGTTATGCAGATGTTGGGCCACATGACCCAGGAGCCCTTCCAGGAGTCTGAATTCCATGGCACTCATACCTAGCCAGCTAGAGATTTCAAAAACACTTTTTTTTTTATACGTCTGAAAAGATAATCCAAAGCTACTCTGTGCAAATTTATGTACCCATTGGTTTTAATGACACCTCCTGGCTCCTGTATTTCCCAGCGATTTGTTCCTCCCGCCCACCCCCTTTTTTTTCTTTTTAAGACATAGGGTCTCTGTTGCCTTGGCTGGAGTTCAGTGGCAAGATCACAGCTCACCGCAGCCTCAGACTACTGGGCTCAAGTGATTCTCCCACCTCAGCCTCCCGAGTAGCTGGAGCTATACACGTGTGCCACCATGCCCAGCTATTTTTTTTTTTTTTTTTTTTGATAGAGACAGGTTCTCACTGTGTTGCCCAGGCTGATCTCAAACTCCTGGCCTCAGGCGATCCTCCTGCCTCGGCCTCCTAAATTGCTGAGATTACAGGCATAAGCCACCCTTCCCTTTAACGTCATTCAGCAAATATTTTTGTAGTGCTGCTCCATGCCAGGCAGTGGGCATCTAACGGGAGCTCCCCCCGCAGGCAGCTTAGTCTTGGTGGAGGAGACAAAAAATAAAGAGACGATGGCAGGGCAGTGGGACGATGTGGTAGGGCACAGAGGTCTGGGTCGGACAGAGAGGAGGCTCCCTTGGAGGCAGAGCGCTGCTCGGTCTGGGTGATGCCCAGGTGAGGTCTCGGAGGTGCAGAGGAGCCCGCGAGAAGGACAGCCACCGCGGCTGTGGCGGGAACGGCGTGTACAGGAGCCGAGAGGCGAGCAGCCGCAGGAACAGAGCATTCGGGAGCTGCCAGGATGCCTGTCACCTGGAGCGCGTGTGTTGGCAGCTTGTGATGATTTTGTTTCCTGGGAAGACTCTGAGATGCCAGTTTAAAAGAACATTCACAGCTCTGCCTTTTTGTCTGTTAACTTTAATAGATGTCAGCTCCGTGAAATTCAGGTGAAATCCTCCCTGCGTGAATATTCATCACCTTTCGTTAACCACCTACGAGAAAATTTTAGAAAGGCAAACTTAGTAAACATCTGTCCAAGTCATTAGGAGCAAAGCACTTAATCCTTAGATCTTCCAGCCATCATACCCTAAAATGTTATCATTCTGTTATTGTGGGCCCGTGCTGAGGATGTGCGAAAGTCCCCAAGTCTGAGGTTGTTTCGCATCTGTTCTCCCTGGTACTTTAGAACTGTATTTAAGCCTGCGTATTAATGGATACTTTATATATTTGTTTTCACCTCCTTTTTTCCGTGTGTCTGGGAAAGGCTCCTCTTCTTGTCTAGTAAGGGGGCAGCTGCCTTATGGTCTTCGCGGAGCCGGTGTGGAGAAGGCACACGTAGGCAGCCTCCCACTTGGTGTCCCTATGGATTGAAAGCAGTGCCCTTGTACTCCCATTCCTCTGCTGACCTTCCCCCTGGCCGTAGTGTGTAAAAAGCAGGGGTAGCTTCCGCAGCAGGTCACCGAGTCCGCTCCGCCAGCTGCCCAAGCTTTAGTTTCGTCAACTGGGGATTAAATATGAAAAAACTGGTACACACACCCTGCCCTGGTGATGTCATCTTTGGAAATCCGTCTTGTGATTGTGTGAAACGATGCAATGGTTGCTTACTCTTGCCGTGAATGGAGGCCAGGAGTGTTGTGAAACAGAAGAGTGTGTTTGGGGTATCTGTCCACTCGCTGGTGAAAAATTGGTACAAGGGATGGTGGCCAGTTTTCTTCAGCTTCCACTGATGCCTGGGTAAAGTGGCCAGGCCCGGGCAGCAACCTATGGGTTTTAGGTCAGAGAGGCCTTGGGGTCTGGTAAAAGGTGCATGGGGCTTTGGAAGCACGCAATTTGGTTCGAAGTTCCACTCCTTTGCATGTTAGCTATGTGACCCAGGGCAGGTTATTTATTCTCTCTGTGCAGGCAGCTTGAGGATATTCTAGGAATACTGACTGGAAGGAATACTCTTACATCATTCTTCACACAGGACTGAGAAAACGTGCATAGTCCACATAAAGAGTCCCCTTCCCACAAATAAAGTCGGGGTGAGATGAGGGACAAAGCTTTGCCAGGCCACCTCTGAGAAGTACTGCAGTCTCTGGGCCTCACTGTCCTCATCTGCAATGGGAATATTCGTGCCCATCGCATGGAGCTGTCAGGGATATTAGAAATAGAGCATACCCGTTGCCTGGTGCAAGGTTGCTGCCCCAAGTGAGGAACGTAAACCATGGCAGTCAATTTTGCCAAGTGACTGTCTTGGATCTCTGAGGTCGCCAAACTCTGGGTCTGCTCTGATTTTGAGTGGCATGGTCAGGGAGGGGAACAGGGGCTTGTGGGAGCTGGCAGTGTGCAGAGTGCTCCTGTACTCCCCTCTTGTCCTTTGATTTGAAACACCTCAAATCAAAATCAGGCTTTGCTGCTTCAAGAATTCCTCTTTTGAAAGTCTCTGGTTTAGAGGAGATTCCTTCTGCAGCACCAGATGAATTTTCAAGAACTCTCCCAGCTCTCATGGTTCTCTCATAAGCAGTGGAAGAACTGAGTGTTTTGTTTTTTATCATTGGCAGGAAAATGAAGGTACACGGGTTAAAGGCTTTGGCCCTGAATGTCTGCTTGTGGCCTGGAGGGGAAACCTCCGGGGGGGCCCTGCTGGGTCTTGGGTGGGTTCTTGATCCCCTGGAAATAGAAGCAAGAGGCAGGGACCCCCCCCACCCCCACCCTCCAGGCAGCTCCTTGTTTCCTTCACTGGACAGCAAAGAAAGTGACACCCGGCCTCCCTGCAAATCATTTTCTTGCCACTGGTATTCTGGGAATGACTTCTGGGAAGAACATTAGGCATGAACTTGAAGGCTGACACACGCATGCATGTGTGGTAGAGGTAGACGCTCTGACCAGAAAGCATTTCCAGCTGTTAGTGTGCTACTTGCGTAATCCTGATTGGAAAAACAGGAGGATTTGTGGCAGGCCAAGAGGTCAGATGAAATGCTAGTCCCTAGATGAAAGCCTGGTTAATCTGAATGTATATTAATCAATCCCTGTTTTTATAAAGGAGCTCCAAATCTGAAATGAAAAAGCAATCAAGATTTCAACAGCTAAGCGCCTTGCTCAAGGGCTGAATTGAGAAAGGCTTAGCTCTGTCCTTGAGAACATCGCTCAAGTTCTAAGCTGTAGCAACAGAAATCTCTTCAGAGTCAGAAAGTGGTGATGTTAGAGGATATTGGGGAGCCCCGGGGTTCCTGCCCTTCCCTCTTCATTTGTGTTCCCTGCTCTGTTGTAATCCCTGTGACAGTGTAGGGGGCCCATTTGTCTATGCATCTCACTCTCCTGTGTGACCACGGATGCTGTTGTTTCTGCATGGGCCATGCCCAGCACCGACATGTGGGGGTTGAGTCACGTCATGCGGCCACAGGCAGGATGTCAGGACATCCTGAAGCATGTTGGTGGGCCGAGCTCAGGTAATAAAGTGATTGGGTGTTTCTACTGCCTGAAACAGGCACACTTGACAGCAACAGAACAGAATGAGAAGATGCCTCAACCAGTGCTCTTACTGGCAGCTTCCAGCAGCTTCCCAGCAAATGGAATGCAAACGGGCCTGGGCTCTGTGTTGCAGTTCGTTGCAGCGGACTCTTACCTATTGCACAGAAGCCTAGGATCTCACAGCCCCTCTGACATCACGGCAGATCATTTGCAAGTTCATGGCCCATTTGTTGGTTCTTGGTCTGGTTTAACTGTGCCCTGAATTTGGAAACACGAAAGGGCCACTCTGGGCTTGGTTGGTGGCAGATGTGGCCCAGAGCCGTGGGGATCTTTGGTGTTTCACCTCTGATGGTGGCAAGGGAAGAGTGACGCTGAGGAGAGGCAGGGAGAACCCTGGAGGTTGGAGGCCGTGAGGCCCCGGCTGCCACAGCGTCTAGGCCACTGACCAGGAGAAGGGCACTGGCCTTGGCAGTTCCCCCTGAGTTGCTGAATTACCAGTTGTAGGGCCGTCTGTCTGTCTGGTTGGGAAGGGGCACTTCTTGTTCCTACTTCAGGAGGTACTGTTGGGTCCGAGGAGGCTGAGACTCAGGATGGATATCACCCACGGTTAGACCAGTGTCAGGGGGAGAGCTGGAACATTGACTAGGGATATCTAATTCCAGAACCCCAAATCGTAGCCTGTGTGGTTTACTCCTGCTCAGCTGAATCGCCCTGTGCAAATTGCAGCACTCTCTGAGTCCAGCTCCTCGTGTGTGAGAGGGTCCTCGTGGAGCTGCTGAGAGGACTGGGAGATGGTGTTGCCAGGGCCCGGGTATAGATGCATTACCAATGCTGTCTCTTGCATTCGGGAATCAGGTCATCCTGCCAGGGCCTGAGAAACGCCCCCTAGAGTTCTCCTCTTGGAATAATAGCATTGTGCCCTGCTTGCTTGCTTGCTTGCTTTCCTTCTTCCTTTCCTTTCCTTTCCTTTCCTTTCCTTTCCTTTCCCTTTCCCTTTCCCTTTCCCTTTCCCTTTCCCTTTCCCTTTCCCTTTCCCTTTCCCTTTCCCTTTTTTTGAGACAGAGCCTCGCTTTGTTGCCCAGGCTAGAGTGAGTGCCCTGGCGTCAGCCTAGCTCACAGCAACCTCAAACTCCTGGGCTCAAGCGATCCTGCTGCCTCAGCCTCCCGAGTAGCTGGAACTACAGGCATGCACCACCATGCCCGGCTAATTTTTTCTGTATATATTAGTTGGCCAATTAATTTCTTTCTATTTTTAGT
>VSMD01029004.1:0-13517 GCA_008750895.1 Mirza zaza
TGAGCTCAGGAGTTCGAGACCAGCCTGAGCAAGAGCGAGACCCCATCTCTACTATAAATAGAAAGAAATTAATTGGCCAACTAAAATATATATAGAAAAAATTAGCCAGGCATGGTGGCACATGCCTGTAGTCCCAGCTACTTGGGAGGCTGAGGCAGCAGGATTGCTTGAACCCAGGAGTTTGAGGTTGCTGTGAGCTAGGCTGACGCCACGGCACTCACTCTAGCCTGGGCAATAAAGTGAAACTCTGTCTCAAAAAAAAAAAAAAACAGTCATGTAACTGTGTATTTTGTCTGTGCCATGATAAATAGTCAGAGTTAGGTTTCACCCACTGCCCGCTGATTTGGGGGTATCCTGGCCCTGGGTCAATGTGGCCAGGACGCTCCTCACTGCCCTCATGGGTGCCTGTCCTCTGTTTTTCATTTCAGACTACGTCAATCTGTTCAGCACCAAGTGTCACGGTTGCGATTTCCCTGTGGAGGCTGGTGACAAGTTTATTGAAGCCCTGGGCCATACTTGGCATGACACCTGCTTCATTTGCGCAGTATGTTTTTAGCATGGGATTCTGACTTTCTGAGCATAGGCGGGAGGGAATGGAGGGGGTGCAGATGACCAACCCTCTATATCCATTGCAACTCTAGCATTCTGATATCCTGATCACTTTTAAAAGCTGGAAAATCCCATGATGCCTTGATATGTCATGGTTGAACAAAGTTTTATTTTATTTTATTTTTATTTTATTTTTTTTGAGACAGAGTCTCGCTTTGTTGCCCAGGCTAGAGTGAGTACCGTGGCGTCAGCCTAGCTCACAGCAACCTCAAACTCCTGGGCTCAAGCAATCCTTCTGCCTCAGCCTCCCGAGTAGCTGGGACTACAGGCATGCGCCACCATGCCCGGCTAATTTTTTTTTATATATATATATTAGTTGGCCAATTAATTTCTTTCTATTTTTATAGTAGAGATGGGGTCTCGCTCAGGCTGGTTTTGAACTCCTGACCTTGAGCAATCCGCCCGCCTCGGCCTCCCAGAGTGCTAGGATTACAGGCGTGAGCCACCGCGCCCGGCCCCTGAACAAAGTTTTATTACTAGTAATTATTTATAAGCCAGCGTGGCTTTGTGACTTCCATTTTGTTAAGGACAACAGAGTGTCCCAGGATTTGGCCAACTAGCAGTTTGTCTCAGCAGCAATGCTCTCAGGAGGCAAAGCAGTAAATAGTGCTTGGATTAAAAGAGGAGCAGTTGGCTTCCTTTGGTTACTCATTGCTTCAGATATAATGAAGTGATTTGAGGGGTTTCCCCCAAATTTTCACCTTAAGCACTAGATTGGAACTTGTTGACTAATCCTATGAATACCTACGATAAAGTTTTTCTTTATAGAACCTTTAAAAAGCAGGACTGAGTATTTTATTTTCTTAAGTGGTCCTTGTTCTTGATATATAGCTGCCAGGAGATAAGTCCTAGATTAACTATTAACTATGTGCAATTTGTTTCTGCTGACTGGCGGGTCATTTTTAGTATGATACTGGCATTTTCCTTCTGAGGGCTTTGGGTTGGGGTGGGGACATAATGGCGAGACATTTAGACTCTGAGTTAGAGGTAAGAATCAGTCATCCTTGATAAAGCCCTGTAATGTCAATCTGTAATTGACTAAACTTTCTTTGGGAAAATCAATGTCCTACTACTATTTTTTTTAATCAGAGTTGCTCAAGGTAAATTTCAGAAATGTATGAAATATCTGGACCAGTTTAAAATTGAATCCTTTTTTATAGACTTATGATAGGACAAACCCTATTCATAAAGTTTACTGCCGTATGTTTTTGTTTCTACACTTCACTTCTATGCCCCACCATTTGTTGGATGCACTGTATTCACTCTGTGTATTAGTTCGATAGGGCTGCCATACAAAGAGCACTGCAAACTGGTGGCTTAAACAACAGAAATTTATGCTCTCGTAATTCAAGAGGCCAGAAGTCCAAAATTACGGTGCCAACAGGGGACATGCTGTCTCTTCTAGCTGCTGGTGGTTGCCAGTAATCTTTGGCACTTCTTGGCTTGCAGCTACGAAGCTCCAGTTTCTTCCTCCATTGTCACAAGGCTGCTTTCCCTCTGTGTGTCTGTGCCTTGACGTGGTGTTCCCCTCTCCTATAAGGACATTGGTCATGTTGGATTAAAAGCCCACTTTAGTATCATGTCATCTTAATTTACATCTTGATTGCATCTGCAAAGACCCTGTTTCCATATAAGGTCACTGCTGTGTCCCTGGGCTGGGTAGGCTACAAGTGCTGGGGGTTAGGACTTTAATATATGAATTTGGGGGGATACAATTCAACCCCTCAATACTCAGATCTTTGAACAGATTCTCTAGTGCCTTTTAGGGTCCTTTAAATACATCAAGGCCCCCCCTTCAAAAGGGACAACGGTGTAAATATACCGACTTTGGGGTTCCCTTAAAGAGCCATGGCTCAGCAAGGTACAACATAGGGCTCTTTAACCCTTACACTCAAGCCATGGCTTGTCTGGGCCTGAGACACTGCCTGCAAGTCTGGTTACCCAACTTCCAGAAGGATTGAAGAGACTTGGAGAAGGTCCAGGAAGACACAGAAGGCCTGTTCCCCAAGGCAGGCTGACGAGGTCGGTGCTGCGTGCAGAGGCGGCTGTGGCAAAGGCGAGCGTGGGTCTGCTCCCGCGCGCCTGCCATGTTTGCCTGAAAGCCACGAGATGCAAGGCCTAGAGAGAGATCAGAGGAAGCGATAAAGCTTGGAGTGTTTCAGGCTGGTATTACAAATAAGTTCCGGAGAACTAAGTCCAGTCTGGTGTGATAGACCCATGGCACTGCCCAGAGGACCCACCCAAAGAAACTGGGCAGATCCTGCCCTTTGGAGAGTCAGCATGGAGGTTGTGAGGTCTTCCTCCAGCCCAGCCAGTGCCCACTCGCTGCCCCACTGAGATACAAGAAAGTGGAGCATAGTTCTAATCCTTGGGAAGACATCTTTTAATTAGAAAATTCTGAGGGGTTTTTATTTTTTTTTATTCTCTTTCTATCACTTTACATTTCCAAATCACTTTCTTTTTTTTTTTTTTTGAGACAGAGTCTCACTCTCTTGCCCATGCTAGAGTGCTGTGGCATCAGCCTAGCTCACAGCAACCTCCAACTCCCAGGCTCAAGCAATCCTACTGCCTCAGCCCCCCAAGTAGCTGGGACTACAGGCAAGTGCCACCATGCCCGGCTAATTTTTTCTATATATATTTTTAGTTGGCCAATTAACTTTTTTCTATTTTTAGTAGAGATGGGTTGTCGCTCTTGTTCAGGCTGGTTTCGAACTCCTGACCTTGAGTGATCTGCTCACCTTGGCCTCCCAGAGTGCTAGGATTACAGCCAAATCACTTTTAATGAGAATGTGTTTTCCTGTAACTTAAGAAAACCTCACAAAACCTAGAAGAAAGGAAGATCTGGACTAACTCTCCCAGCCGATGTGCTGTTTTCCCGCCAATTAGATTTCATGGTAGCACATTTTTCAGACTGATTCAGTTTACCAAATATTCCTAGAGTTTGGGAAGTACGAGAGTATCCCAGAACAAGCCTCTAACTTCAAGGAATCTAGAATCTTGAAAACAAAGCTAACAGATATGATCAATTAAAGGGTAGAAGAAGACAGCATCTCTCACGTCCAAAGCCATAAATGAAGTCTGGTAGGCTGAGAAGTGCAGGGTGGGTCAGGGTGAGGGTTGGGCTCCTGCCTGGCTTTGGCACTTGAGCTCCAACAGAAGGGATTTGGGTCCTACATTAGTAGGGGGAAAATGTCTTACTGATTCCCTCTTTTCTTCTAAGTCTGTTTGGTTTCTCACCCTTCCCACTGGCGTGGCATCAGGAGGGGATGGGCAGTGGTAAATGTTTGCAGGCAGTCCCAGGGGCTGCTGCAGGTGGCCCCGTTTATTGCCTTAATTTTGCTGGGACTGCAGTTAGCACTGTCTCACTGTGGAGGGCCCCACTCCTCCACAGCCAGGCCCTGATGCCACCTGGCTATGGGGGTTGAACCATACCTGCTGTCCCCTATGCTGTGTGGGCTGGAGGCCTCCTCCACCATGAAGCCACCCTGCACCAAGAAGACACTGAGTGCGACTCCCTCTGAGCGCTCCTGCTCCCAGCCCCATCTCACCCATGAGCCACATCTGAGGTTCTGTCCCTTCCTCATTCCTTGGTCTTCAGTCCTCTTACACTGTCTCTCCGCAGCATGACTCACCTTGAAGCTCTCACAAGCAACCAGCACTGTCTCGGACCAGGTGGGATCTCCCAGCCAGCACTGCAGGTGTTGACAGGCAGCTCCTTGCCAACTCCTCCAGAGCTGCCTATCTCCCCCGAAACCCATTCTCACCAGTGACATCTTGGGTGTCTACCTTTTTGGATAAGTCTCCAAGTTGTCACCAGCAACTTGAGGCTTCCACAAGAGCCTACTTAGACTCAGCATCACTGCATCCACCCGGGATGTTTTCAAAATACTTTTAAAGCGCATTGGTTGGCAGGACCCTTTGGCAGCCCTGTGTGACCCCAAATATAACCTCCCTAACTGGGCCATCAGGGCCTTGCACATGGGGTTGTCGTGATGCCCTTTCCTTTCTAGCTCTCTTATGGTGGACACATGCTCCCTGACCCAAGCTCAGCTCAGGAGGGTGATTTCTATATTCCCATGGCCGCCTGTATGTGGTGACTCCACTGAACTTCTCCTTCTGATGTAGGTGTCCTGGATGTGGCTCCCAGTCCTGCTCCCCAATAGAGATCTTCAAGGTCCTCTCTGAGGTTGGGGCCCATGCCAGCCAATATGACTTCCTGGCTGACTCTGACATAGAGACATTGCCAACCCAGGACCCCACTTACATATTAGTAGTCCAACAAAGTCAGAGGCCTGCCTCTGTACAGATCTATAAGCCCAGAACGGTTTCAAGTAAATACGACACCTCTTTGCTGCGGGAGGTGGGGAAAATTAGCCTAGAACTGGAATCTGACAGACCTAGACATGGACGCCCAGCTCTGCAACTTATTAAGTCTGTGACTTAAGCAAGACATCTGGGCTCTCTGACCTCAGCTTTTTTCAATGGTGAAACAGGAGAAAGGCACACCATAAGGGTTTTGTGAGAATTAAGTGAGCTCATGTATATAGAGTATCTAGCAGCCTGATTGACCCATGGTAGCCTAAAAAAGTCAGTTCCTATCCTTCTGGGATGTCTCCAGCTTCAAGCTATACTCATATGTCGTTATCATGGGGATGTATAATTTTATCTCCTTTTTCTCCCTAAATACACTTTGCCATATTTGATTTAGCTTTTTTCATGGTGGCATTCCATTGGAAAAATGCACCATAAAAATGGAATCATCTCCCTACTGAGAGCAATTTTAGTAGTTTTCAGTTTCTAGTTGAGCACATGTTGCTTTCCTACTCTGTGGAGTTGTTTCTGCAGGATGAAATTCTCCAGGGTGGCATTACTGGGTTACAGGGGAGGCACAGCTTTATGGCTCTCGTTCAGCGTTGCCACATCCCCTGCAAACACTGGGCTGAAGTGTCTTCAGCGCTGCACAAGGAGGCCTCATTCCCTTGTGGCACTGCTGATTTTTGATTGGATACTTGTTTTTCTTTTTTCAGCTTGAGTCATGTAAAGTTAAAGGTGACAAGCCATTGAGTTTTTTTGTTTTATTTATTTTACTAGATGAATAGGTATCTAGTGGCATCTCAGAGCAGTTTTGATTTATTGTTAAATTTAAGTATTAGTGAAGATAATCTTTTCTGACATGTTTGTTAGTTTAGTAATGATATTTCTTTAGATGTTAATCCTCCCTGTGGGTATCCACTTGTGAACTTCTGTTGGTGCTGTATACATTTTGGATACCAAGACTTGGTCATATTCATGGTGTATATTTTCTCTACTCCATTAAATTTAATTTGAGTTTTATTTTGTGTCTTCTTTGGAAGTCTTAATTTGTATATAGTCCAACCCATCCAGTCTGCTTCTGTTGTGGGGAGTACAGTCTATTGGCTTTTCTCTGGGCTGCATGTGACAGGGATTTTTTTTTTTTTTTTTTTTAGACAGAGTCTCACTCTGTTGCCCATCCTAGAGTGCCGTGGCATCAGCCTAGCTCACAGCAACCTCAAACTCCTGGGCTCAGGCGATCCTACTGCCTCAGCCTCCTGAGTAGCTGGAACTACAGGCTGTGCCACATGCCTGGCTAATTTTTTCTATGTATTTTTAGTTGTGCAGCTAATTTCTTTCCATTTTTTTGTATAGACAGGGTCTTGCTCTTGCTCAGGCTGGTCTTGAACTCCTAAGCTCAAACAATCTGCCCGCCTCGGCCTGCCAGAGTGGCTAGGATTACAGGCGTGAGCCACCACGCCCAGCCAACAGGGCTTTTTCTTAAAGGGGTGACTGAAGGCTGGGCACAGTGGCTCACACCTGTAATTCCAGCACTTTGGGAGGCTAAGGCAGGAGGATCATGTGAGGTCAGGAGTTCTAAGTTGCAGTGAGCTGTGATCTCACCACTGCACTCCAGCCTGGGTGACAGAGCAAGACCCTGTCTCAAAAAAATAAAATAAAATAAAATAGAGTCAGAGTTAAAGGGGTGATTGAAATTTTTTGCTGTGTCCCCCTGGCACGTGGGCTGCAGGACCCCATCTCACACATTCTGTCCTCTGTGCCAGGTCTGCCATGTGAATCTGGAGGGGCAGCCGTTCTACTCCAGGAAGGACAGACCTTTGTGCAAGAAGCATGCGCATGCCGTCAACGTGTAGGCGGAGGCGTCTGGTGCTGGCGGGAAGAGCTGCTCTTGCTGCTGCAACAAAGGGTTCAAGGAGACTGATGTTTCTTTTGGGGGGAAGGGGGAAGAGAGGAAGTGATTGAGCCCTTTTGAAGTATAATTTTAGTTTTTTCTTTGGTGCACAGATTGTGTATTTGCATAGTTCCAACTAGAAGCCAAATGAAGATTCAAACCGAGCTAGTAATTAATCCAAGACTGGAATTGTACTTCAAACGTTTAGAACAGAATTCCAAGAACTCAAAAGTGAAAAACAAAAAGCAACTTTCCCAAAGCGATACACTTCCCTGTGGTCATGGTCACCACAGTAGGGACAGAGCTCAGAACAGTTATGGAGAATCCAAAGCATTCTGCAGAGTTCTTTAGAGCTCCCCTGGCAAACACAGTGAAGTGCCAAACAGTCCTTGCTGCAGGGTATTTTTAGAGCCATAGCTGAGAGCTCGTTAGTTGAGACCTATCGGCCTTTCCTCACCAAAAAAGGAAGTGTTATTCCATGACTAGCGTCATGGAGCTACCTCTGTGCATCAGACTTCGGACCTTGAACGAACTTGAAATGTTCTAAAGGGAGCCCCCATGTCCAGAGAGATGTCTTCTGGGAGCCACTGGGCAGTTGCCAGGGCTCCAGGAAGGGCTCTGGCTCACTCTGCAGACAGCTGAGAAAGATGGGCCCTTCAGCCACCCTCTTTCAGTTTGAAACAGCCAGTGTTCCCAGAAGGCTTAGCTCCTTTTTGATTTGTGATGGGAAAGTGGAATTGGGTTTTTCCAGTTTTGCTTTGCGGTGTGTGAGAGGAGATTTTAAAGACTCTGGGTTGTGTTTGGTCCTTGTTTTACTTTAAGACATTTGTTAGCATGAGTGTCCAGTCCCGTGGATGTATTTCACCCCTAACCTGTGACTGCTCACTCATGACGTCTTCCTCAGTACCCTCTATCTCAAATAGGCTCGGTGGCCTATGGAAAAGAGAAAAAGAGAGAGAGTGTCTAAAACAGGATGGCAGAACAGGTGTGAAGTAGAGGAACCTTACTTTCTGCCAACATCAGTAAGAATGCATGGGGGGAGGACCTCCCACTTTCAGGTCTGCACCAACTGTCCTTGTCATATTTTCCTTTCAATGCAGCACACTGATTACGTACAATTGTGCTGACTGCTAGAAGGAAAAGATGGACTGATATATATGTATGCATTTGCCATTTTGGCCAATATTTTGGAAAGGTATGAGCAGCGTTGATCTAGAAATTATTTACGTATCTATTGCAGTAGACTTGGGCCTCAAACTTTTTGCAATTATCAGTGATAGTTTGAGTTAGGTGAGCATTTTAAAGCTGTTTGGTGATAAAGAGAAGCTTAATTTCTGAGGTTTGAAATGGGATAGTCACTTTCCTTTTTAGGAAACACTGTTATTATGCTCATTGAAAACGGCATTGAAGCAGGCAGTTTGCGTGGATGTTTCTCACTTGAGCACGATATTTAGGCACTCTCCCAACTCACTGCTACTCTGTCCTCCAGAAATCTTTTGGATTTTTCTCTTTGCATGTTTGAAAGGTTTTATGGGAATTCATTAGAACTCTTTTTCTTCTGAGAACTGAGGTTTCCAGGGGACTGCCATCCTACCAGTATCTCTTCCCCTGCGGGAGAAGGAAGCAGGTAGCTGTGTCCCTTGCAGGAAGCCTGAACTTTTTCCAAGCATGAAGCCACCAACTTCCCCCAGGGAACATCAGGGAGGGACATAAATGTGCTCCTATCACAGGGCCTTTCTTACCTTTGGTGCCCTGAGAAAGTGAGACAAAGTACTAGGCAGAGTAAAATCTGCTGAAACTGACTGGAGACTTGTCAGGAGTTGCAAACAAGTACTTTGTAGCATTGTGTTATTTTTGGAAAGTTCAAATATGCAGGGACAAGGTGGTTGCTGACTTTACAGAACGCCTCTGAGTAGGTTTTCTCCAAAAACAATCTATTAAATTATCTGGGACTGGTCTCGAGGAAAGAAAAAAAGTTCCCCAGAGTTCAGTTTCCAAAATCTCATTTTAAAGGTTTTACACACACACACACACACACACACACACACACACACACACACACACACACACGTGATCCTTAAAAAGTGTATGATCATTAAGAAGAAAAGTGAAATATCTCAAAGGACAGCTTCATAATAGTTCTTTATTGAATCAGTTTTTCCACATCTCAGAGCTAGTGTAGATTCTGAGGTACTCTTTTATTTACCCAAAAAACAATCAAAAAAATTTTTAAGGTAGCAGGAAAAGGAGGTAGTTCTGAGTGTGGTTTATTCAGTGTCTGTAAATCTGATACAGTGTCAGAATTAAGATTATATCTAGTTCAGATTAACATTGTGGAAGTCCTTCAACACCAAACCAAATGCGATTTTTAATAGTCCATGGTGAGGTGTACACTTTGGAGGAACCATTCTTGTCTCCTCACCGTTGACATTAATTAAACATTTATAAACATAACTTTTTGCAACGTAATGACTTATATCTGCAGTGTTTGTGTTAGGAATCTAGCTTTTATAATGTTAACTTTTCAACCCAGATACTCTTGCTTTGGGATTTTTTTTTTTTTTTTGGTTAAGATTTCAGAAGTGGAATATAGCATCTTAGATGTATGTACAAAAAAATATTTTGCATGGTTTTTTTTGGCCTGTGTGAATTCCTCTTTTTAGCAAAATAAAACTCCAAAAAGGATATTCAAATACAGATTTTTCTGTGTAAAGTTTTTTCATGTGATATCAAAAGTAGTTTACTTCTATATGACTGACCACAAGTAGAAGTCTGAGACACAACAAAAAATCTTATGGAGAATAAACACAACTCAGTTGCTGTGTTGCTCAACAGCAGTTTAATCAGCTTGTTTAAACAGACAAGGATATGTGAATAATACACATGTTTTGCATGCAAAGGGAGTTTACCAGGTAAGTAATAAACTGAAGACCATACCTTGCCTTGTATTTGCAAAAAGATTTGTTTATTTACCTACTTGGTGGTCAACTATTTCTGAATTTTTTTTTTTTTTTTTTTTTTTGAGGCAGAGTCTTGCTCTGTCACCCAGGCTAGAGTACGGTGGCATCATCATAGCTCACTGCAACCTCAAACTCCTGGGCTTAAGTGATCCTCCTGCCTCCGCCATTTGAGTAGCTGGGACTACAGGTGCATGCCACCAGCCTGGCTGAATTTTTCTATTTTTTTTTGAGATGGGGTGTCTCGCTCTTGCTCAGGCTGCTGTAAACTCCTGAACTCAAGTGATTCTCGTGTCTTGGCCTCCCAGAGTGCTAGGATATAGGCGTGAGCCAGTGGACCCAGCCTAATTTATTTTTATTCTGACATAAGTGGCTTTATTTCTAGAAAAGTTGCTATGTTTCCTTTTATATCATTTGTTTTCAAATAAGTTCAGTGTAAAACCTTATCATGGCATTTTTTTTTTTTTTTAATAATGAAGGCCCTCTGAGGGTACTATGCTTAACAAAACCATTCTTTTTCAAGGTAGTATGTTTCTAGGCATTACTTAAAAGTAAAGGGAAATTTTTCATCATATATTTGATTTTAAGCACCTGGATCAGATTTTGAAAGAGCTGTGCAATTACAAATGGAAATACAATCTCATTGTTTTAGTACTTTTTAAAGCTATAGCAATTTTGAAAATAGATAATGGAGAAAAGGGCTTATAAAATTGTAAAATTTAAAGTCGGAAGGAATCTAACAGATTATCTAGGCATTTTCCAGATGCAGGAGCTGGGGCCAGAAAGGGGAAGTGGCTTCCTCAGTGCACACAGCCAGCCAGGGAGGCAGCCAGGTGCCACTGGAATAAGCCTGGACTTTGGCACGGAAAGACCAGGGTTTAGATGGAGGCTGATTTAGACCATTTGAGTGATACTGGGAGAGTCTCTCTAATACTGTTTACCTACCTGAAAATGAAGATTATACTACCTGCCTCACAGGGATATTTTGAGAACCAAATGCAATAACTTTTGGAAGAAAATGGCAATACAAATGCTAGTTGTTACTATCACCAGTAAAGTGGAGTCAGAACCCAAGTTCCTCATTCCTGCTTCATTTTTTCTTTTCTTTTCTTTTTAAGTTTCTTTTACATTTTATTTTATATGCAAAGAGCTACTAGCATAGTCTCTTTCACTTTGTGGGTGCTGTGGAAAATCCATTCAAGGAAGATCACTTAGTCCAACTTAATGAAACAGATGCCCTTCATGTACTGACAGAAACACTGGTGGCACATATTGAGGCCGTATTTCTGGACCAGACTGTGTGGGTTTGAGCAGACGCGAGAAGAGCAAGAACCCTGCCGGATTTTCGGGGGTAGCTCCAACAGAGCTGCTGGTGACTCATTTTACTCTCAGGAGGGCAAGGAGGCAAAAAAAAAAAAAAAAAATTGCTTCATTTTCTTAACTCCTCCACCTTGCCTATCTGGAAAAAAAATCTATTGGGAAAATCAGCAGCAAGAATAAATAATAGCCCAGAAATATGAACCACACGAATCAGAATTTGGTACAATTAACTTGTACTAAAATTCCTACTCTCTTCACTAAATACTTGTGGGCAGAATAAAAATTGTCTGTTCACGTGCTCATTCATACATTCTTTCAGCAGATATTTGCTGAGCACCTACGAGGTGCCAGGATGTTGACAACATGACAGTGCACACAGCAGACAATAACATCTGCTGTCACGGAACTTACCGTCTTAGTGGGTTGGAATTAGCTGACCAAAACAATAAAATATGTCAGATTACTTCTATGGAGAAATATTTTGACTATTTAAAGCTACTAAAAAAAATAAAATGAAAATAAAGCTACTCTACACGGCTGGGTGCAGTGGCTCGTGCCTGTAATCCTAGCACTCTGGGAGTTTGAGGCGGGAGGATCACTTGAGCTCGGGAGTTCAAGACCAGCCTGAGCAAGAGCGAGACCCCATCTCTACTAGAAATAGGAAAATTAGCCGGGTGTGGTGGGTGCTTGTAGTTCCAGCTACTCAGGGGGCTGAGGAAGGATTGCTCGAGTGTGAGGTTGCTGTGAGCCATGGTGACACCATGGCACTCTGGCCAGGGCAAGGGAGGAAGACTCTGTCTCAAAAAAAAAAAAAAGCTGCCCTACAGGGTTACACTGGCATCAAGCTGAACTTAGACTCATGAATGACAGACATGGCATAAAGAATGGGTTTTGGATTGAATACGTTTGAGAAATAGCTGCATATGCCGGTCACCCTAGAGATCCCCAATACACAGAAGTGGGCTGTGTGGGTATTCCGTCCCTCGATACAGAAACCTGTTTAACTTACGTGAGCACAGAGTACAGAGCTCCAATTGGGAAGCGCCGCCTAACAAACTGGTTTAGGCTTTCCTGAGCTCTGGCTTTCCCGGGGCAATCGCAATGTCAAATCATCCTTCTCAAGGTTCCATTCACATACTTAAACCGTTTGGACAACTGGGGATGTGTGGTTTTTCATGCCACAAACATTCCTTGAGTGGCCAGGCTCTGCTGTAGGTATGGAGGATGATGCCACGGACAAGGTGCCTGCTTTTGCAAGGCTGACGCTTTGAAAGGACAGGCAAGAAACAAGAAATACATAATCCACGGAATTTGAGATCATGAGCACTACGGGAAATGAAACAGAGTGACGTGGTGGTGAGGCTGGGCGCAGGCTGCCTTTGATTGGGTGATCAGGGAACCCTTCTGTCTTCCTGAGGAGGTGACATTTGATAAGAAGGAAAACACTATGCCCAAGTGTGAGGCAGTGTTCCAGACAGAGGGAAAAATAAACTTAACGGCTTTAAGGGAACAATCTGGGCTCAGTGACGGCACAGGACAGGAGAGCAGAGGGGAGGAGAGGAAGGGAGGAGGCGGAGAGCACCCGGGCCTTGGAGGCCGTGCTAAGATGCCACAGAAGGCTTTCAAATGCCTGCCAATTGCAAAGAAAGGAAATAAATCATTGACTACAAGTGGAGATAAAGAACCTGGCTTTGGATAGAAGAATAAATTTTTTTTCCTGTAAGACTTTTCACTGGAAAAAATGTTCAAAGCTGCCAATCAAGCAGTTCTGTATGAATATGGCAAAACAGTCAAGGTTATATGCAGTTGTCCTCAGTCTGGGAAACATCGGTTCTTTGTGTATATGGCACAGTTTTGTTTTCTGATGTCTGGGACACAGACACATGCTTGCATGCACACCTACACAGGTTGCACACTGTGTTTTATTTCATTATAACCATATTTTACATGCTGTTGAAAAACAATTTACTTTGTAACTGTGAACTTCACTGTCTGATCTTAGTTAAACCCCTATAAAATACATGCGAAGGGTTCTCTGAGAATGATTGTATTAGTCCTTTACGTGCTGCTATAAAAGAATACCCGAGGCTGGGTAATTTATAAAGAAAAGAGCTTTTATTTTATTTTTTTTTGAGACAGAGTCTCACTTTGTTGGCCAGGCTAGAGTGAGTGCTGTGGTGTTAGCCTAGCTCACAGCAACCTCAAACTCCTGGGCTCAAGCAATCCTGCTGCCTCAGCCTCCTGAGTAGTAGCTGGGACTACAGGCATGCGCCACCATGCCCGGCTAATTATTTATATATATTTTTTTAGTTGATCAATTAATTTCTATTTTTAGTAGAGACGGGGTCTCGTTCAGGCTGGTTTCAAACTCCTGACCTTGACCAATCCTCCCACCTCGGCCTCTCGGAGTGCTAGGATTACAGGCG
>VSMD01029011.1:0-10744 GCA_008750895.1 Mirza zaza
CTGCATATATAAACACAGTTGGAGTCAACAATTCAAAATCAAGAGGTTTCTCATAAAAATTTCTATTTCTGTTATCTCATTAAAAAAAGAAAGACTCTACAACCCAGCTCTGCATTCCACACTCACCAGTGCTAAGAGTGACCTCTCCACATGAGGGGCTGCAGGTGACTCACCACAGGAGGCCCTGAGGTGCTGTCCCCTGCATTTGTCCATGCACAGGATAAATATATCCTTTATTTTTTCATACCGACTGGCAGATCTACATATAGCACACAAGAGGACATGTGTGTCGTCAGCAAAAGTCATGCAGGCTAAAACCAAGCAATACATGGGAAAGCGAGGAGAAAGAATGATACTTCTTTAACACGTAGACGTGTTTATTAGTAAGGACCCTATTGTTTGTATCAGAAGCCACCCCGAGCTGTTTTCAGGGAAAAGTAAGTGAGGGAGCACTACTGACACTAGAAGCATATGGGGGTGGCTCATAGAGCCATGGCTCAGCTGGGGTTGCAGAAGAGAATGGAGCCAGGGCCACGGATGCCAGCAAGGAGGACCCTTGGTCTGCCTTCATCTCACTTCCCTCTGCACATCTTCCTCGCTCTGTCCTTGCCTCCTCTGTTCTCTCGCCCACGTGGTGGACGGCACAGCTGTCAGCAGGACCAGGTGACCTGCAGGGATCTGCCCGTACAGTCCCAATCCATACTCCTGAGGAGGAGACTTGTCTCGGTCCAGTTCGTGTGGCTGTAAAGGAACACCTGGGATGGGCACTTTCTAAAGAAGAGAGGTTTATGTGGCTCACAGTTCTGCAGACTGTACGAGCATAGCACCAGCCTCTGCTTCTGGGGACGGTTTCGGGAGCTTCCAATTGAGGCAGAAGAGGAAGGGGAGCATGGGTGTCACGTGGCGAGACAGGAGCAAGGGGGGAGGAGGTGGTGCCAGGCTCTTCTGAGCGGCCAGCTCCTGTGTGAGCTAATACAGCGAGCGCTCCCCCATCCCCGTGTCTCCCCAGGACATTCATGAGGGGTCCACCCCTAGGACCAAACACCCCACCGGCCTCACCTCCAATACTGGCAGCTGTGTTACTTTGCTAGGCCGAGGGCTGAGCGCAAATGGGGCCAGCCGGGGGGAGGGCCTGCCTATTCAGACGCTGCTCCCATGACCGGCATCTGGCAGCGGTTTCCTGCCCGCTTCCTAAATCTACCTCCACCATTGCTGCTTGCATGTTTCCTCCTGGTGTTGCTGAGCATTGTAATTTGAAGAACAAATTTAAATATAAGGAATGTTCATGTTCTGAATAATACCAAGTTTATGGATTCCTTAGATAATTCTTATGACTTGGCATGATTTCCCAAAAGATAGCAAGCCTTAGGTGTCCTAGGTTTTTTTTTTTTTTTGCAAATTTCCTAAGAAAACTAAACTGTTTCAGAAGAAGCTTCTTTCAATATTCTTGTTAGTGCTGAAAATCAGTTTAGTATTTTAGCTCAAATGCCAAAAGAAAAAAGAAAGTCAGCATTTCTAAGATACCATATGCATCACAGACTCAGTTCTCTGGCTCCTCTAACAAATTAGTAGTGGTTCAGTCACTGGGCAGCTTTGTAGATGAAGAAATTAATCTGGCAGCTGCTCCCTGTCACACAGGATGAAGGCTGGATTTCTGCACACTGCTCCTTGCCTTCACAGCTGGCTTGAGTCTGCCAAGAAGTGAACAAAACCAGCCGCATAATCCCATTTAAAGGCATGTGTGGCATTTGAGGAAGGTTGGTGGTCACATGTGATAAAGGAACAGCTCAAAGATGAACTAGATCCATATGGAGAAGCCAGGTTTCCTTCTCCTTCTCGTTTCCAGGTAAAAAGTAAGGACATTGCTGTTTCCTCTTAAGAGCGAGGGCAGCAGGCCAAGCACATGGCATGTTTATGGGTCTTTGTCCCAGGTATTATGAAGAATGAAGAAACCATCTCTCACGCGGTTCCTGCTCTCGAGGAGCTAAGCATTCGGTGGAGGAGACAGGTGGCGTGCATGGCCGAGAGGTGGCGCCTGGGCAGCCAGCGGTGCCGGTGGCCGGAGCACGAGAGCACGGAGTTTGCTGTGAGCTGGGCCAGCCGAGGACGGCCATGGGGAAAAACTCAATAAAGCAATGGAGAGATTAAGGATACTGTTTATTAAATATTTCTTTAAAAGTATGTCCTGGCTGGCTGACTCTTTGTTCACACCACACACACACAGGGATAATCCTATTTTTGTCTCATTAGCCAATCCCTGTCCCCTGAAAGTCTTGGGAGAGATAGCTGTGTAGCAGGTCATGGCTGTCACTTCTTCACATTATCCTGAGCTAGACACCACCTGGGGCAGGTAAGCTACAGAGAAAGAGAGGGCCCCAAGCATTCCAGTGAGACCAGAGCAACCGAGGCATGTGACTCAGGAACATACAACAAAAGCATCTTTCGATAAGTCCCTGTGAATGGCAATTCTTAGAAAGCCTTCTGTAGGATGCCATCTGGATGCATAACTGCCATTATGATCAAATAGCACTTCCTTCCACTCTAGCCAGGCTTATGTCTTATAATTATCCACACTCCCAAGTTTTCTGAGCTTTTATTTTTAAAAATTAAAAAATTTTCTCTTTGCACAGTTGGTTTTCAATACAATTGCAGCACATTTTCCAAAATGTCAAGTACTCTCAAAGTAATTTACATTTGAGCTAAGAATAAGACAGGTTTTTAGGATATTTTTCTTCTTCCAAAATTGTGCTCTTACTAATCTAGTAGTAAAATTAGTTAAATATTCAACTAGGCACAAACTGCATGATTAGAGAAGATAGCTGTGAGGGCTGGAAGGAAACCGACCTGATTTAAAATTTCTCAAGAGATCATTTAATACCATGCAACGAGCATTTCCTGCACTAGCAGGGAACTGGTCATCATCATTCATTAAGACACAGCCCACTTGGCGTTAGATTAAGAGCTGATCATTCAGGGGCCACCCTAGGTTTTACACACAAATGTGACCCCATAGTCCTAACAGTGCAGGCCAACCTACAGATGGCAATTTTACCTTGCGGGTTATTAAAATGAGCCTCTCCATCTAGTCTTATCCAGCAGACAACCGCCCAGCCATGCTACAATCAACCGAAATGTGCTACATAGTGAATCTTGCTGCCTTAATTAAAGTACACCAGTCATCCAATTATACTGCATGATTTCTCAAGCCTCTCTTGAAACAAGCCCCAAGAAAACCAGGAGGAAATATCAAATTGAAGAAGGGAGCCCCAGGATTTCAATAGGTTCTAACCACAAAGGCTTCAATTTGCTCCAAGGTGTATAACGAGTAGAAACAAAACAAGATTCTTAATCTGCTGCACAGTCTTCAACAGGGAGGGGACGTGGCTCAGCCGAAGGAAGGTGAACGTGACACTGTTCACCCAGGCCACCTTGATATGCCACACCTGGCCTCTCCAGTCACTTCCCTCTAGGCCACCACACTGGGTGGCTTCACCTTGGCTACTAGAACATAAGTCTTTGAAAGAGACCGCACAGATGAATGAGGTCATGCTGGGAATTCCCTCTGCAGGGAACTGGCCTGACTGACATGGGGTTCTATAAATGCACATGTTGGTCTCATTATCTTTTTTGTATAGTTTATTAATGTATTAATAATTTTAATAAGTAAAACTATATCATTCACTAGCAAGGCCATTCTTTAAATTTGATAAAGTAACCTGCAAAAGTGATCTTTTGCAGAATGTGTGCATCCCAAATGCTTCTCTACAAATAAAAACCAAGAGTCGCTTGGAAGCAAGGAAAGGGGGTGAGATGTCTTACATCTTGAATGGACAAGTGTTGGACAGCCGGAGTCAGTCTCCATGGAGATTATCTTTGATAAAAGATTTCTTCTGGAGAAAACCTGAGTTTGTGGTTTTGTTTTTCAAACCTCTGCTTCAGCAAGATGTGAAAAAAAGAAGAGGCTATGGAAACTCATCTGATTCCAGATATGATGATGGAAGAGGGCCACCAGGAAACCCTTTCCAAAGAATGGGTCAAATCAATCATCTGCATGGCATGGTCTTCCTCCAATGGCTGGTGGATGAGGAAGGTAAATGTCTGCTCGAAGAAGCAGACAACAGGACATGCACATCCCTAGCAGAAGGAAACCATCAGGAAGTGGGGGCTGACCACGCTGGATGAGTAGATGAATGTGTACATCTAAACAAGGATTGCTCTGTGTCTTCACAGATGAATGAGGTCATGCTGGGAATTCCCTCTACAGAGAACTGGCCTGACTGACATTGGATTCTATAAATGCACATGTTGGTCTCATTATCTTTTTTGTATAGTTTATTAAAGTATTAATGGTTTTAATAAGTAAATATTTTTAGGTTGCAAAACTGAAAATAAATAAATAAAAACAAAGTGTGTATAGACTCCACTTGAAAAATGTAACCACGACTTTTTGACAAAACACATATAAATCACTCAGTGCACATGATCTTGTGTAATCTTAACCCCCTACATGGGGACCTTGAAGTTCAGAGTGGGTAAATATGGTGCCTACAGGCAGGCAGGAGACAAGATGCAGAACAAGAAAATACTGATGGATAATTTGAGAAAACAAGGCCAGGTTCTATCCATTTCTTCCAGAGGACAGTGACACATGGCTGGGAGCATGAACTCTGGAAACAGACCAACTTGTGTTTGAATTCTGCTTTTACCATTTTCTAGCTCTATGACCTTGGCAAAGCCATTGAACCCTCAAACCTCAGTTTTTCCATCTCTTAGGATAGATATACTCCCCTCTACTTTGCATAGTTGCAATGAGGATTAGATGCAGTAATGATGCATGTGTGGTACCTGACACAATGAGAGTATTCAGTCAATGCTGGGTGTTATTATTTATGAGACAATTTTCTTTGGTTTAGTCTCTTTGCAACTCCTTACTGAAGTAGCTTGAGAGCTTTAGGTAAACCAACCTTAGAAGCAGATGGACCTACGAAGCAACTGGAGATCGTTTGCCATGATGATGATAAAACATTAATTAGATTGCAATTACCACTCAAACTCAACTGGGCAGTTGGATCCAGTAGGCAATCTGGTCTTAGCAGAGGAAGAGCTATGCTCATGGTAGTGCTGGAGTTGCAGGCAGAGGAATGTGGAGCTGAGCAGAAGTGGGGAGCACTTAGCACCTGTGACTTCCACTTTGACTAAGACTCCGTTCTTGGCACTGCACCCTTGAACAAAATGAACCTTGAACACAGAGTGGGACACCCCATTCCAATCCACTGGCTCCCAGGGCCAGCCATCTGCCATATCCAGTGGGGCCAACTGATGAAATTAAATTGCTGCTGCTTCCCTCCTCTACTTCCTAAGAAACCAGTGAAGGATGGCAGGCTGGCCGGCTGTGGCCATTGACAGAGCAGACCATTCTGTATTAATGGAGCAGAACAAGCAGGACAGCAAAGGTGGGAGAGATGCATTTTCTTGTTTTTTCATGAAGGGACCTCAGGGAAAGACAACATCCTGCAGCAAAGTGCATAAAAGAAATCGGTTTCCTGTTAGTATGGCGACATTTCTACCAGTTCGCTATTTCCTAAATCATAGGGAACATGCATGAAGAACTTTCCAAAGAGTTAGGAGAAGAGAAACTAGGAATAAGAAAAAAGAATTACATGTGAGACCACTGCCAAAACATAAAAGCAGCACGATGCACCCACAGTGTGGAGATGAAAGGGGTCCGATTGGACCTGAAAGCCTTCATGAAAGACATAGTTGGACCAGAGGCAAAGGAATCTTCTAGTCCCATCCAGAAGCATAATGGAGAGTGGAGGGGGAGGAAGAGATTGAGAATGCTCTACAAAGGTGGTGCTTTTTCGGTGTGTTTTGTTGTTGTTCCACATTCTATATTTTATGTAGACTTTTTTTATGTAGACTTTTTTTATGACTTAGATGAGAAGACATTAAAGAGCCTAGGTGTGAAGAAAGCAAGATCATGAGAAGCACAGAGAAAACAAGCTGGTGATGGCACATGCTTGCTACAGCCTCTGCCCCCAAAGAATGGTGCCAGGTTAGGCCCTGCCTACTTACACCTATAGCCTCACCTCTGCTATTAACCAACCAAAAAATGCAGAGATTTATTTCATCTCCCAGCCGGGGGTGCTGCTGCCCATTTTATCTCTATGGAACATTATGTGGCAGATGCATTTAGGGCTTGTACAGAAAGGATGTTGTCAGTGTAATGTTCATCCCCACTGATAAGCCCAGGTGTGGGAAATGGAGAAGGACATTGCCTCACCCTCATCTCCATCATTCTCCAGGGAGACACTGTGGCTTGGGAAAGTTAACTGATTTCCATAAGGTTACACAACCAAGGTCAGAGGTGGAACTAGGATGAGAATCTATCCAGATTTAGAGAAACAAAACTCTACATTGTTAGGAAGTTAAACACAGGAGTGTGCCTGAATTAATGGCTATCTCCTTTATTGAAGGTATGAAAAGTAGGACTGATTTTCTTATAATTGCGATGGTTCATAAGAATCTTTCAAAGTCCTTTTCAAGCCTAAGGGTCTACAAGCCTTGAAAACAACAAGAACACACACATCTGTAGTGAACTCATTGTCAACATAGGTGCCAAGAACATAGAGTGAGGAAATGACAGTTTCTTCAATAAATGGGAAAACTTGATATCCATATGCAGAAGAATGTAACTAAACCCTGTGTCTTAACATATATGAAAATCAAATCAAAATGGATTAAAGACTTAAATCTAAGACCCGAAACTATGAAACTACTGAGAGAAAACATTGGGAAAACTCTTCAGGACTTTGGTCTGGGAAAGGACTTCTTGAGTAGTACCTCCAAAGCACAGGTGACCAAAGAAAAAGTGGACAAACAGGATTATGTCAAGCTAAAAAGCTTCTGCACGCAAAGGAAATAATCAACAAAGTGAAAATACAACCCATAGAATGGGAGAAAATATTTGCAAACTACCCATCTGACAAGGAGTATAAAAGGAACTCCAACAACTCAATAGGAAAAAATAAAATAATCTGATTAAAAAATGGGCAAAGGATCTGAATAGACATTTCTCTAAAGAAGACATACAAATGCCCAACAGGTATATGAAAAGATGCTCAACATCGTTAGTCATCAGAGAAATGCAAATCAAAACTACAATGAGATATCATCTCACCCCTGTTAAAATGGCTTCTATCAAAAAGACAGACAAAAATAGATGCTGGTGAGGATGTGGAGTAAGAGGAACCCTTGCACACTGCAGGTGGGAATGTTGGTTAGTGCCACCACTATGGAGAACAGTATGGAGGTTCCTCAAAAACTAAAAATACAACTATCACATGACCAAGCAATCCCACTGCTAGGTATATATCCAAAAGAAAGGAATTCAATATAGCAAAAAGATATCTGCACTCCCTTGTTTATTGCAGCACTATTCACAACTTAGAACCAACCAAAGTGTCCATTAGCAGATGAATATACACATGGAACATTATACAGCCACAAAAAGAATGAAATCCTGCCATTTGCAACAACATGGATGGAACTGGAGAACATAATGTGAAGTAAAATAAGCCAAGCACAGAAAGATATATCTTGCATGTTCTCACTCATATGTGGGAGCTACATATCAAAAACAGTTGATCTCACGGAGATAAGAGTGTAGGATGACGGCTACCAGAGGCTGGGAAGGGTAGTGGGGAGGAGACGGGGTGGGGATGGCTAATGGGTGCACAGACATAGTTAGATGGAATGGACTATATTTGATAGCAAACGAAGTGACCATAATCAACAATAAGTTAGGGTATACTTTAAAATAATCAAGACAGTGGAATTGGCATGTTCCTAACCCAAAGAAATGATAAATGCCTGAGGTGATGGATACCCTAATTACTCTGATTTTACTATTTCACACTATGCCTGTATCAAAACATCACATGTACCATACAAATATATATCACTATTATATACCCACAATAATTGAAATTTTTTTAAATTAAAAATAAAATGGAAAACAGCAACAACAACTAAGGGAAAAGTCAGAAGTCAGGTAGACCCTGGGCGGCTACTGGATGCAACTGGATGCTAGGTGGGCAGGTCCTCAGGGGACACTGGCTGGGTGGAAATTTTACCAGTTCGGCAAAGAAGAGAAACGAGAGCTTCCAATATCACAGGTGCTGAGCACACAGAGATGTAAGAAACACCCACCAGAGGGGCAGGGAGAGGAACACAGCTGCAGTGTTGGGAGCAGGTCAGACCCGAATCACTTTCATGTGCATTACCTCCTAGCTAGCTCCCCATTTTACAGAGAGGAACATCAAAAGGTGGCAGAAAAAGAGTCAGCATAACGTGTTTGTGCATTCTCTTCCTATGCCTCTGCAGAATCTAGATGGAATTTAGATAAAAATACATAGAGAAGCTAGGGCGTGCTTATTAACACTGACGTTTCAATGAGTCTAAAGACTGTGGCATGGAAAAATGAAGCAGGCATTCTCTGGTCTGCAGCATGGCCACCTCCGTTCGCACAGGAATCTGCTGCCCAAAGCACCAGCACTCTGCCTCCCGGCCAAAGATGCGGCATGACTCTGCTATGCACAGAGCTCCCCGGCTGCAGAGTACAAATTTGAGACTTCCCCTAAGAAGTCTGGACTTTAATCTGTAAACAGTGGGGAGTCAAAACGGGTTTCTGAGCTGAAGAGGAACTTGATTAGATACAATGTTTATAGGGAGCAGGACAAAAAGACCACAGTGGGGTGAGAAGCTGGTGGGAAGATGTACTTAGAGCAGTCAGGATGAGGGGGGATGAAATGGAAAGAGAGAAAGGAGGAAAACTACCCTTACATGGCACGTATGATTAAGCCATGCACCGTGGTCTCCTGGGATGGGCCGTAGCCTAACGTGTGCATTCAGCAAGACTCTCCAAGAGAATGGCTTCAAGCCAAAGGCCCACCACAGTGGAAAAGTGCCCCAGTTGGCAGCTGGGCGAGGAAATCTTTCTGGAAAGAGAGGCACTGGCTGGAGGCTCTCGAGCTCTGGCAGAACGTGGCTTGCTTTCCTTAGCTGGGAGAGGCTGTCGCCAGGAGCACTTTTTTCAACCACATCCACCAAAGGTCCCTGGGAAATGGAAAGAGAAGGATGTTATTTGTGCTCCGTCATCTGGGTCCTCATTTGTCTTTTCCGTCTGTGCCCACACCCTGGTCCAGAGGTTGTATGCAGCCACCAAAGCCACCTTGCTGGTTGGGTCCCCAAAATAGGTAGAGTCACATCTTGCTCCTGAGGAACTATGACGCAAGCACTTTGATGATCCCTTTTTCAAATGTGCAGAATAGATTTTAAAGCCATCCACTCATTACCCAGCCCTACCCTGGGCTTCACTCGGAGTAACCTGTGCGCACTTCCTCCGCCTGTCACAGCGTAACCTGTTTCAAGACCCATTTTCTTCTCCTGCCCCCATTATGATCACCTTTGTTCCAGCTGTCAAGAGACCTTGTTAAAGAAAAGGCTGCTATAATTCAGCATGAGCTTACTGGAAACACTGGTGGGAGTTGGAATCACAAGCAGGCAGAGGGCAAGGAGGATCGAAATTCATCACAAAGTCACTGTTGCCTTCCATCCTCCACTGTGACCCCGACAGTAACCTTTACTTGTGAAGAACATAAAGATTTGCTCCTGCACATCACAGGAAAAACATCATGATGGCTGGCTGCGGCTATCTTTTTAAGTGTCAGAATTTTCATTCGCCCAACCCCAGAAAAGAGCAATATATTTTAGAAATGCTCTGATCTCTTATCTACAATCAGCAGAAAAAATGAATAATTTAGCTCACTTTGAGCAAATGCTATTCAGACTGGATTCCAAAAACAGATGACATGAGTAATTGGCAATTCTCCGCCTCTAAGGACCGTGACAAATGTTGCAGAAGAGCCGCGGCCAGCGCTTGACAAGAGGTCCCTGGGAAGCCCTTGGGCACCTGCATGTCCCTGATGCGGAGGGACGGGGCTTTGGAGGTGGCTGGCTGGCTTCAGGCACCCAGCAATTTGGTGACAGCAGTTTTAAAGGTAGTAAGCTAACTCTACAAGTGTGGCCGAGTCATCTTAATTAAGGCCAGAGCCTCTTTATTAAAAAGAAATGGGACTTGAGTTCAGAAATCCAGTATAGGCTGCCACCAGGAATTGGACAGGATGAAGGGCACTGGCTAAATATACAGCTAAAGGTGGTGCGTGTGATTTTCAGCCGCCTTTTCAGAAAGCGAGTCTCGGATTACAGGCCGAGTGGCTCACAGGGCCGAGGGAGGCCGTGCGCTGAGAACCAGCGACTCTGGCGCCTGGCTCAGACGCTGCGAGGCCCGCTGGCCCCTCGCCAGCAGCCGCCCGCTTCCTTTCCAGCCCTGCTGTGACCCCGAATTCTTCTTCCCTGCTCCAAGGCATTCAGGTAGACCCCACCCACTGTGTGCTAAAACCCTCCGGTGTCTCCACTGCACTTAGACTGGAAACCAAACATCTACGCGGCCCGCAGGGGGCCCGCCTGCTCTAGCTCCCCCCGCCCTCCGAACTCCAGCCTGCCCACGCCCCCGGCTCCCGCCTGCCCACGCCCGCCGGCTCCCGCCTGCCCACGCCCCCGGCTCCCGCCTGCCCACGCCCCCGGCTCCCGCCTGCCCACGCCCCCGGCTCCCGCCTGCCCACGCCCCCGGCTCCCGCGGCTCCCGCCTGCCCACGCCCCCGGCTCCCGCCTGCCCACGCCC